>CAUYON010183751.1:0-12516 GCA_963573935.1 Arctocebus calabarensis | reverse complement strand
TTGGTGTCTCCTTCACTTTACACTTAGGACTAAATGTGGAACCCCCATTTCCTATGCCTAGGTCAATTTCTTGTGAATTTCCCAGGCCTCAATTCCATGAATGGACTGTATCCATTCATTGATACATTCATTCACCTTGCCTGGCTGGAAGGGACTGTATTCATTGTTTCCTGGCCAAGGAACCCATACACCTATATATACCCTGAGACTAAAGGCCTAAAGGAGGAGACAGGAAAAGACCTGAGAGAAACGGAGAGAACTTCTCTCTCCCCACTTGAATTCTCTCCCTGTACCAGGAGCTTTAGTGTTTTCTGTATTCTTTTCTGCAAATAAATTCTGTCTTACCACTGGGGGGTGGGGGGGGAAATAATGTAATGAAGAATAATAAAATACATGTATTTAAAAAAATAAAATATTATTATCTGTACATGAATAGACATGTTCTCTGCAAAGCAATTAAGAAAAGATAGATCAATATTCTAAGAAATTAATCTTAATGTGGGATCTATTTAAAAAATATTCACACTTAATTTTTGACTAGTGTCTTACATAGTCCCTGGCAGGTAGGTAGATGCTCAACAAATATGGGATTGTATTGAAGTGACTCGTTTATTCATAACTAATTACATTTACTTAATTAAAGCATTTCTCAACATGTATGCCTTCAAACACTTAGCTTTGACTTACACGTTAGCTAAGCCTTTCCTGCAGTAATGTGCTATAATATATCTCTCCAAATCTTAGTGCTTAAGCCAGTATTTATTCTCCTGCTCACCAGTCTCTGGAATAGTGGCTATAAACGGGGCGATCTACGTTGTGCTTAGGCTTCAGGTTGCAAGTTGAGTTTGAGACTATTCCACATGTGTTTGTGGGACCAGCTGTTCCCTGAGGCATGTACTCTGTGCCAGTGTGCTCATTCTGAGGCCCTCTATCATCAGCCTGCAGAAACAACCAGACAGACAAACAGAACAGACAATCCTTTCAAGGCTTACGCCCCAGACTGACATTACCTGTAGTCATACACATTTGGCTAGACCAAGTTAGGTGACTTATCTCAACAATTAGGGCAGAAAGTCTACTTCTACCCTGCAGGCAAGGTCGGAGGGGGTAAATATTTTCTAAATAATCATAACAATCTATTACAACTCTCCACTAGCATTTGGAAATAAAACACTAAAGAAAATATAATTTCAGTGATACTAATTCAATGGGGAAAATTTTACCCAAAAGAATTTATCATGTACTGATCTTCTTTCCTTAGGAAATGTTCTGTGTACAACGGGTTGCATCTTTTCACAGAGGCCTCATCTTAGCAACATTCCTTTTTGCTTTCTCTTAGCAATTTTTCATAGTTGCTGGTCTATTAAACTTTCTTCTTCTCATTTTTGAGCACAGTTAAATGTTAATTGATTACTTTCCATATTTTTTCAGTTATTTTAATTAATAACTAATAGTTCATATTATAATTATTTCATTTTAGTGAGATGGGAAGAATTTAACAAATATATCCACTTGAAAATCAGAAGCTTTGTGAGATATGAGTGTATGTATATGTACATATATGTGTTTGTATAGATGGTAATCATTTTATATTTTTGGCTATAGGTTAGAAAGAATAAATTGATTTAGTTTAGTTAATAAAGAACTGCATGATAATTCTTAAACTAACTTTTTAAAGCTAGTTTTAACTACATTCATTAGTACATTAGCTTTGTTTGAAATACATTATCTTTATTTGTAGATAGCTGTTAGAGACTTCTGATGTTCCCAATAGTTAGTTTTAAAGAACTATAAAAGTATTTCAAAGTTAATAAAAGTTTACCCTTTCTTGTCCGTTGAAGTTTAACTCTATGGTTGGTTTTGACCAATGAAATATGAATAAATATCATGCGTGTCACTTTCAGGGGAAAACATGTATGACCTGGTGCACACTCTGCCTCCATGATTAGGGAAGTGTGGGTTGAAATGGACATGCATGAGACCACAACAGCCTGGAATGCTGGGCCAGTATGTGGGGACAGTTGTCCTGGAGGGCGGTCTGTACTGCACTGTCCCTGAGTAAGAGAAAAAGTGCTCAGACATGGGGGCCGTGGGTTCTCACAGCATCCCTGAGCTTCCTTAAATAATGACAAGCAATATGTAGTCTTAAGTAGTAAACAATGAACAAAATTTAATTTTTGAAATTACATAATACAGAATTCATTTTGTTAGTTTATGAAAGATACCTTCCGACTGCTAGGAAATTCCTCTGGCCAGTTTTTAATCAATGCTCAGCATATAAGTTGTTGTTTTGAAAGATGCAAACATACTAGGGATAAGAAAAAGACCTAAAAGACCAAGACCCCAAACCATGGATTCTTCACTCCTATGATCAGAGATAGATGGTATCCCCTGGGACGGAAGGAGGAAGGCATATTTTAATGTCTCATGTCATTTTCTGAACTCTGTTTTCCTAAGGTTCAGAAAAGGTGCCTTTCACGGTCTCTGGCCAGCAGAAAGTATCCCTGTGAATCCCGTTTTCAGAATTCACCTGTGGGTGCAAGTGTAGCTCAAGAGCATAGTAAACTTGGTCAGTTCCCCAGTGCGTGTTCAGTAGCAAAGCTAGAGAAATATCACTAGAAAGAAATTACAGGTAGAACTTCAACCCCACAAAAGTATCATAACTTAGAGATATTCATCATTAACAAGATGAGCTTATTTCCACAGCTGGTGAGCAAGTGATACACATATTGATCAAGTTAAGAAATGATCTAGTTTTGGCAAAGGTTAGGGACTTCATGATATGAATCAGGGCATATTGTGTTCAATCCTATAAAACTCCAAACTCCTGAGGAGCTTGTGTTCTTCGGGCAGAAAGGCACAACATTATACAAAGGCTGCCCAACATTTCTGCCTCTCCTAAAAGAAAAGTTTAACCCTGAAGTCAAGACTTAGTCTCAAAATCAATACAAAACTGGTGTTTTTTTTTTTTTTTTTCTAAATACTGGCCCTGCCCAGTAGGGGCGATGTGCCAAAGTAGGAAACAAAAGTTAAACTAAAACTAAATGCTAGTTAATTTTACTAACCTATGAAAAGTGGTCCTGCCTTTGCTCCAGCCTACTCATTTTTTGCTTTTAAGCGACTTGGAATGTCCATTTTTGACATAGAACAGGTTAATATTGATGTAATTCTTAATAATTTGCACGTTGTTTTTGCTCGTTTTTGTTTGCATTTTCAACATGGCGTTAATGACTCATGTTTCCTATTCACTTAACCGTCTCAGCTTGATGGTAACTGAGAGAACATCCTGAAAGCTCTTTTGACTGTGGCATTTTGTTATCAGAGAGATGATAGGATACAAAATTGCATGCATATAGCCCTGAGACAGGTGTTGATGTTCTATTTGTGTCATCTTCCTTAAAAGGGTTGAAAATTTGATTCACATATTGGGGCATCAATGATCCCTCCTTCTATTTGCTCCTTAACATTCATATCTATTTTCTCTGCAGTGTGTTCTTAAATATGATTTTTCTACTTTTAAGAGCATAATTAAAATATAATAAAATTCACTATTTTAAATGTATAAGTCTGCAAGTTTTTGGTAAATGTAGACAGTTATTTAGTCACCATGGCACTCAAAATACCAATCAATTCTATCATCCATCCCCGAAAATTCCTCCATGTTCTCTGACCCCAGTGACGATGATCTGTTTCCTGTCCCTGTTTCTTCCTTCTTAAGAATGTCAAATAAAAAAAAAATCATGCAGTGCAAAACCTTCCAGTACGGTTTCTTTCAGTTAGCTTATCAAATAAATTCAATTTTTATTATATTCTGCCATTTCTTAAAGTTTGGTTTCTTAATTCTTGAAGCATTATATATACATCTGTACCTTACTAACAAAATTTGGTGTTTCTCATACTGTAATTCTTAATGTAAATGTATATACTGGTCAGATCAATTTTACCTATGCCTGCTGGAGTGAATTTCTTTCCATTTTTTCTTTTCCTTTTTTTTTTTTTCCAAGACAGTCTCTCTCTGTTACTCTGGATACAGTGCTGTGGTGTCACAGCTCACAGCAACCTCAAAGTCTTGGGCTCAAGTCATCCTTTTGCCTCAGCCTCCTGAGTAGTTGGGATTATAGGTGCCCACTGCAACACCCAGCTAATTTTTCCGTTTTTAGTGGAGAAGAGGTCTTGTTCTTGCTCAGGCTGGTCTCCAACTTCTGAGTTCAAACAATCCACCTGCCTTGGTCTCCCAGGGTGCTAGGATTACAGGTGTGAGCCACTGCACCCAGATTCCTTTCATTTTGATATTTTTGTTCAGTTTGCTTTCCCTCCTGTAAGACCAAACCCATCACCTTGGTGACTTCAAATCCTCCCTGTATTCCTATAGGTTCAGACCAACTCCTACTTTCTTAAATAGTTGTCTCTGAAAAATACAGCCAATAATAAACCCTATGTTGAACTGATCAATAAACCTAAATTATTTCTAGTTGATTTGTGTTTTCTCCCCTACCAGATGGTATAGTCCCTGACAGCAAGATAAGGTCCTAGTGTGAAAAGAGTTACACATAGCTGCTCAAAACGGTCACTTGAGGATACTTATAGAGAAGGGTGAGAAAAAGAGTAGGGGCCTGTCTTGTTTGTCTTTGTAAAGTGGATTATCTGGTGTTCTGGTAGAGTGATATTATTATGCCAGTTCCCCAAAGAATATGAAAAATAAAAATATTAGTTGTTCTGTAGATAGTGTGCTTAATTGGCTTGAGTCTGAGGACCTGATGGGGATTGGGGTTGCTGTTTGAAGTATCTTTCAAAACATATTGAATAAGTGGATTTGGTTATGATAAAAGGAAGTCCCATCAGTCATTGCTTCACTTTCTTGTACTTTCTCCCTTCTTGGATACCAGTCTTAGAAACCTGTTCATTGTTCTTCAGGTTCATGCAGGTGAATGCATCCTTGTTGCTGACACATTCAGCAAGACCAGATCACATCGGATATGAGGGACATCACAAGGGACTGATGTGAAAAAGCATGTTTCTTAAATGCCCAGGTTTGACCTATGAGAAAAAAGCCTCACCTACAGAATTATTATTTTAACAATTTTTATTGTGATGATTTCTGTAATAACTGTTGAATCAGGTGTAAGTTTCAGCTCTTCAAAATATGAATGGGAAAGAAATAATGGTGTCCAAGAGTGTTAGGAATGCTGAATTTGTTTGTTTGTTTTCATTTTGGTACTCAATTATGTATACACTTGAAACCAGAGTCACAGGAGATGAAAACAGAGACTGCTCTTCTAGTCAAAGTCTTCTGTGTCCCCCAAACAGGAACACACAGAAGAGCTCCCTGGCACACCATGCTCCATTTCCCTAAGAAGATGATTCAAATACCAACTGGTTTCCAGTCCTTGACTCAAGGCTAAGTACATTGCTTATCTGTGCTGTCAACATATTTCAAAAACTGTGCCTCTTCACAGAGCACAGATGTGGGCATTGGAACAAAACAGGAAACAGCAGTCTAATGTTTCATATCTTTGCTACCAAATCAAGTGGACTGGGCATGTCATTTGCTTATATCACAATGGACTGGGAGGCAGCTAATTAGATGCTGTACTATTGAGTGACTTGGGGAAAAATGAGTACACCATTTCACATGTAATGAGTTTTGTCTCAACTTAAGTGAACCATGTACGATTTTGATAGAGTCATGTATTCAATCCATGTATTGGGGGACCTAAATTATAATTTCTAGTGTAGTGAAAGTTACACGCCTCTCTGAAGCATTTTCATTACTCAACGTGAGATCCCAGCTGTAGGAATATGGTCTTCAATTTAGGACCTAAAGGATCATCCAATAACTAAAATTAACCCATGACTGGTGAGTCAATCTCTGGCTGGCATTCAACTCTATTAATGATTCTTAAGAATTTTCTGCTCTCTGTTTTCAGGGCAAGATAACATATGATCCCTGAACTCACAAATAACCTATGCTAGAATTTTCAAGTTAATTCTAACACTAGTGGATTACAGTCTTTTCTAATAGAGAAGTCTTCAACCACAGAAGAACTACCTGCTCGTGGAGTTGCTAAGTATATGGAGAAAAATCTTCACCTTTGATGGTTGTGAAATTATTTTTGTGCTTTGGAGATATGCCTGGGATAGTACCCTGACAATTTTAAATTTTAAACAGAAAGACATCAATTTCTCAATCATGGAAACAAGAAAGTGTAAAGCTTTTAACATTGTACAATTTTCCATGGGAAAAAAATAAACCAGAAGGAAAAGACATCCAGACCTACAAATATTTCTTTCTTTCTTTTTTTTTTTTTTTGAGACAGAGCCTCAAGCTGTCACCCTGGATAGAGTGCAGTGACATCACAGCTCACAGCAACCTCCAATTCCTGGGCTCAAGCAAGTCTCCTGTCTCTGCCTTCCAAGTAGCTGGGACTACAGGCATCCACCACAATGCCCAGCCATTTTTTGGTTGCAACTATCATTGTCATTTGCCAGGCCTAGGGTGGATTCGAACCCACCATCTCAGGTGTACATGGCTGGCGCCTTAACCTGTTGAGCCACAGGCGCTGAGCTAGACCTGTAAATATTTCTATAGGGTTTTCTGGGATACCCTTTTCTGGGGACAGATGACACAGTGAACCCCAATTCTGTTTCCTTGACATCTGAGAAGATACACCTTTCCCTGCTTGGGACATCACCCAAGCCATCAATCAATCAATCAACTGTATGTAAAAGAAGCCTGCAGATTCTGGTTGTAAGGGGGTGGGTGTTTGGAATGGCCTTGGATTAAAGAGACCTCTAGAAATCTTTCCCCTTTGCTCCAGAATATCATGCAATAGTTCAAAGTCATCAAAATTTTAAAAATAGAGAAGCAAACATAAAACTCCCAAGGAAATCTTTCAAAGATATGCAGAAAGAGTGGCAGCAACAGAAAGAAACTTTCACATTTATTTCTCTCAGAGACTCCATTCCAGTTTGACCAGTTGTCCCCAAAATATCTTTTAGAGCAAAAGTATCCAACTCCAATTCTGGATCATGTATTATACTTAGTTATCATGTCTCTTTATTTTTCTTTAATACAGAACCACTCTGAAGTCTTAGTTTGACCTTCATGACCTTGACATTTTCGGAGGTTACAGACCAGTTATTTTGTAGAATATCCCTCAGTCTCATGCTTTCTCATGAATAGATTCAGTTATTTCTTCCCAATAGTCAAACTTTAACGTGGATCAGAATCTCATGGGGAATCTTGATAAAATGCAGATTTGAACTCCATAAGACTACGGTGAAATGCACAGTTTTGCCTTTCTACCAAGCTGTCAGGCCATCAATGGTGCTGACCGTATTTTAAATAGGAAGAGCCCAAAGGACACCACTCAAGAAGAGGAGGATCTGAATACAACTGATTACCCATCCTTTCTTTCATCAGAACTAATTCCACAATCCCTTGTGGCTGATTAATAAAGTCACTTTCGGAAGTTCAAACTTTCCAGAATCATTGACTCTCTCATTCCTAAATGAATCTCAATGAATGGTTGCATTATCCACTCAGTTTAAGTTCAAACCCAATAAATCTCCCCTGATTCTTATTTCTTTATTTTTCATTCACGTATTTCAGCTACCGTGTCAAGCATAACACAAGCACTCAGTAGGTATTAGCTGAGGAAATGAATGAATAGAGGAGTGCCACCCTAAACCAAATGCTTATGTGAACAAAGGATGGACCATGAGTAGTGGGTAAAGCTACCACTCCTCTCGTGATGACTCACCACCAACATTCCTTTCAAATCAGCACATGTCCCTTCAACACACAGTGATACTATTGACTAATGTGCTGCCTTTAGCAAATCCTCTGCTGTGCTCGGGACCTTATTTAAACATTCACAAAACTACCCTAGTCCATTTATAATCAATGTCCCTCAGTCCAGCCAGAGAATTTCTTCTGACTTTTCCTGCTTTCACAAGGCTGTGGAAGGGGCTGTAGTAATTATCCAGTGCTCAGGAAAAGGATTCTTTTGAACTTCACTTCATTGCCTTAAGTAACTTTGGTCCCTGACTTGTCTCCTTCTAGCAGACCTACTGATCAAAACAGAGATTTTGCAGCTGCAGGAATTGCAATCAAGTACCTTTCTCAACAGGTACAAGGGTGCCAATTGAGCAATGATCAAGAATGAGTTCCTGGCCTGTGTATTCTGGTGACAAGTCTATCAGCTGTTCCCTCTCCTACTCACAGACCAGAATTAGAGCTCAAACCTAGTTCTCTGCAGCCCCCTTCCACATTTAGAAGACATGGCAGATCGTTTTAATAGGGAGCAGCAAAAGTGACCTCTATAGTTGCTGACTGGGCCCAAATATTCTACAGGTTTTAACTAATCTACATCAGGGGTCTCCAGTTCTAAGGTAGTGGTTTGCAAGAAGGATCAGAGTCTTCCTCCAGAGGACTTTGACAATGACTAGATACATATTTGGTTGTCACAACTGAGTGGCAGAATATGTGCTAATGGCATCTAATAGGTGGGAATGCTGTTAATCCCCAAATGCACCAGACAGACAGGCTCCCAAACCCTAACAAAGAATTATCCAGCTCAGAGTATCACTAGCTCTGAAGCAGAGAAGCCCTGCTTAGAGATCAGTGGGCCAGGGTGACAATAAATGTGAAGCTGGCCATGAGGAAATAGGGCATCATGAGGAGAGTGGTGACCTGGGAGACAGTGAGGACAAATTTTTCCAATTTTTGGAAATGAGGGAAAGAGAGTCTGGAGTTTTAGCACTAAACTTATGTTGTTACAATCCAGTTTCGTAACAGTTTTTAGAAATGTTGACTATCAATTTTACAATGTTGAAAATCAAACCAAATTAAATTATTGAGTCACAACACATTAAAATATAAAATTACTCTATGAGAGAAACCAGAAACCACATTAGTGGTTTGGATTTTGCCCATGGATTGCTGGTTTAACATTGCACAGTCAGCACTTTGTTTATTATGGATGAGCTGACAATCACATCACAACAAATTCTGAGCACCTAGGAGGGCAGACAGCAGTGAAAGAGCGGGCATTAAGCTAAGTAATGAGCAGAGAAAATGACTTCAGCATAAAAATGTCAATATAAGCAAGAGTTGAATTTAATATTTATAATATATAACATGATTTTGAATAGATAGCCCGCCATGCAAAGGCCACTCCAATAAGAGAGGGAACAAAGAGCACAGGGAGGTGCATCTGAGAGAAAAGGCGAAGAGTTACAAAAGGTGAACAGTTAAAAGGACAATTAAGTAGATGCAAATTCAAATGAAATTAAGTCTTCACCAAGGAAATTAAGATGGAATTAAAGCCCATGAGCTATAGCAAGAGAGAGGGAAAGGAGAGGTACTAATGCATTCTTAGCAATATGAACATTCTTTGCGAACTAGAATTGTATACAATTTACTATGTCCACTTTTTTTCATGCACAGGTTCACATCCAGGGAATTATCATCTTAGGGAAATAATTGAATAGGTGAATACAGATAAATATACAATGCTGCTAATTGTAATATGGTTTTATAATAGCAAATAATTGGTAATAACCCAAATATCTATTCACAAAAGTTTGGTTGAATAAATTATGTTGACAACCATATAGTGTAGTGTTTTACAGCTGGCAAGGAGAATGAATCAATCTATGTATAGAGGGAAGATAAATTACAATATTTTCTTAAGTAAAGGAAAAACTGAAAACATAATAAATGAATAAAACAAATGAGAGAGCCTAACAGGAAGTGAAGGACAGAAGTCTCTGAAAGAGAAGTTCTCTTCAAGTTCAAGTTCCTGCTGGTGGATGTTCATGCTGATTATTTCTGGGTTGTTTGTGGATAAGTGTCAGTCTGCCTCAAAATAATTTTCTATGTTTTTCTGTTATCTTTTTCCTGAATTTATTATAACTATACCTTGCTTTTGTAATAAGAAAAAACTAAGTTATATAAAATAAAATAAATCATTACTTTTATGCATGAATCAATCTGAAACATATATGCTTAAAGATAAAATATCCACATATTATACCCTAGGGGGAAAGTTGGGTAATATTTTGTTTTCTACAAAATTAATAACACTAGATTTCACTTAGTCTCTTAAAAATCAAGAAAATTCCAGTTGACTTACTTGTATTTCTGTAAGTCTGAGAAAAGACATAGTAAAAACAAAACAGTATTGTTAAGTTAAAAAAGAGGACATTTTCTGCCCTTAATGATTAATTAAGGGGTCTGAACAAAATGTGTAAACTTATACTCTCTTCAAGATTCTAGAGTCATCAGTTAACACCAATTTGGAATTGAATGAGTCACAATTTGAATTTTAAAATATAAAGCATAGTCTAATATATTAGGAAACCTTAATTTTTATAACGAGTGCTGAACATAACCTACAATAAGAAATTACTTCTAGGAAAAAAAGCAACTGACAACCTAGTGTAGTTAAAAGTAACTTTGAAAAAAAAAAATGAACAATTTTGTCTTTGTCTTCATCTAATACTCCCCTGGATGATTTCAATATTTTTGTGATTTCCTAAACTTAAACAATACACTCAAGAAAGGAATGCTTAATTTTTTAAGAAAATATATCATTTTCCTAATTTTTAAGAAAATATCTAAGGCCATAAATAAATAATAGTATTTAGTGTTCAAACAACTAGTAACTGTTTGACACACACAGCGTGACTGAATGTTAGCAACTTAGAAGTTTCAAAACTTGTAAGGCCTATCTTCTTTACCTTAAGTAGAACTTTGAATCATTGCCACTACTGACTGTATTTTTCCTATTTTCTACGAAGGCCAAACATACAGAAGAACTTCACATGATTAGGCGACTCATCTGCACTGAATGAAATGACTTTTCTCCTCCTGAACTTGTCTAAAGAAGCTCACGTGGGTGTAGGCTCCCAGGGCAGAGGTGCCTCAGGACCGAGTGGGAACAGAGAAATCCAGGTGCTCATGACCTTGGTTCTCATCTGGGCTCAGTCATCACTGGTTCTTTGATTCCATTATCTCAATGCTTCTATTTCATCATCTGCAAAATGGAAGAGCTGTAGCACACGGAAGCTGAGGCCCTGCGGGCCCTAACACTCGATACCCTATGTTCTATGACCGTATCCAGGAACGCATGTAAATCCTGGGTTCTTACTTTTTTTTGTAGAGACAGAGTCTCATTTTGTCGCCCTCGGAAGAGTGCCGTGGCATCACACAACTCACAGCAACCTCCAACTCCTGGGCTTAGGGATTCTCTTGCCTCAGCCTCCCAAGTAGCTGGGACCACAGGTGCCTGCCACAATGCCCAGCTATTTTTTGTGACAGTTTGGTTGGGGTCAGGTTTGAACCCACTACCCGCAGTATATGGGGCCAGCGCCCTACTCACTGAGCCACAGGCACTGCCCACTAGGGTCTTCTCTTAGGGTCTCTCAGACTTCAGGGAGGGTTGTCCCTATCTTGAGGTAGCTCTGAAGTGGATGGCTGTCTCCTAGCCTTCAGATGTCCTCAGGAAATAGGACACAAATTGCTGAGAAAGGCAGAGCGGAATAAACTCTCAATATGAATCAATGGGAAAGAGCAGAAAGAACAGAGAAACGGGAAAAGAAGTCAGTTGTTAGATTACAGAATAGACAGTGGTTCTCACATTAGAGCCACCCAAGGAGTTTTTACAAATCAGCTTTTTTTTTTTTTTTTTTGTAGAGACAGAGTCTCACTCTATCGCCCCTGATAGAGTGCCGTGGCATCACACAGCTCACAGCTGATAGAGTGCCGTGGCATCACACAGCTCACAGCAACCTCCAACTCCTGGGCCTAGGCGATTCTTTTGCCTCAAAAAATCAGCTTAATTTTAATCAATTAAATCAGGATCTTTAAAGGTAACGCTGACACTAGTATTTAAATAAGATTAAAAATAGTAAGTCTCTTACATACTTCAATTGCACAGCTAGAGTAGAGAATCACAAAACAAGAGGATGGTGAAAGTATCATTTAAAGAAGGGAAGGAGATAAATCAATTCAGAAATACCATCATTCAAATAGAGATCATTTTTAAAAATCTACAAACTTAGAAATGTTAACTAGTCTTGGTTTACCAAAAAACTACAGACTAATCTATACCTGAGTCTTTAGGGCAGCCAGGATCAAAAACTACTAGACCATAAAGCAAAACTTCAATCTGACTCCTTATTAGAGCCTGGACTTGGTCACTGGAAAATATAGACAGGTACTTGTTTATTTTGCCTGTCACTATAAACGAGAAAAAGCTGTAATGTAGGTTCATCTATTCTAAATAAAAGAATGAATTGAATGTTTGTTTTCACATTCTAAAAAGGATGTAGATGCCTATAAATAGTCCAATTTTTTTTCTTTCTTTTTTTTTTGTTGTATTTATTTATTTATTTTATTGAATCATAGCTGTGTACATTAGTTCAACCATGGGGTACAGTGTGGGGGCTTCACATACAATCTGAGATATTTTATCAACCTGATTGACATACCGTTCATGATATTTTCTC
>CAUYON010183748.1:0-39840 GCA_963573935.1 Arctocebus calabarensis | reverse complement strand
GTTCTGCACGTGGGTGCCTCCTCCTGGGTGCTGGCGGTTCTGCACGTGGGTGCCTCCTCCTGGGTGCTGGCGGTTCTGCACGTGGGTGCCTCCTCCTGGGTGCTGGCGGTTCTGCACGTGGGTGCCTCCTCCTGGGCGCTGGTGGTTCTGCATGTGGGTGCCTCCTTCTGGGCACTGGTGGTTCCACTGCCTGGCAAGCGTCTTCACATTGCCACAGCTTCCCATGTCACTCACACCTTCGTCAGCTGCACCTTTTCCTACTGCACAACCATAGTGACTCCAAGTAACAGCTTCAGTTGCCCGAATTCGTGGGGGATGTAGCCTTAGGCTCAAGAAGGTTTAGTCATCAATGTTTAGAGTAAAGGACAAGTACTAGGGTTTTCAAGATCAGGAATTAGGTAAATTGTAATTAGGGGAAGAAGTTAAGCCTTAGTGAGGAAGGTATCAAAATGTACCTTAGTATTAATATTTTTAACAGTTTCTAAAATAGTCACTTCATCAGTTGGTATTTTATTTCCTTATAACAAATACATGTGAATATTCACACACAAATGTATATATACATACATATGTTTACAAATATTTATATATGAGCCTGTGCCGAGCTATAACCTACACATATGAAAATCCACACATCAAAACCATACAGCTTGAAGAATGAGCATAACTTCATTCCATGTAACCATCACCCCACCAAGAAACAGCACTGTACCTCCTCATCAGTACCCCATTACTATTCCCCAAAGGTAAGAACCGCTGTTCTCCTTTTAACAGAGACACATCTGCCTGGTTTTGAACTTTATGCACATGGAATTATTCAGAACGTACTCTCTGGAGCTCTTCTGTCACTCAGCGTTATATTTTGCACATGAAAATGTGCTCCGATCAAAATTACAATGAGGTATCATCTCAGCTCAGTTAAAATGGCTTGTATCCAAAAGACAGGCAAAGATGAATGCAGGTGAGGGTGTGGACAAAGGGGAACACTATGGAATATTATTCCACTACCAAAAGGAACGAAATTCTGTCATTTGCTACAACGTGGTTGGAAATGGAGGCCATAAAGTGAAATAAGCTAAGGTCAGAAAGATGAACCTCGCATATTCTCACTCATACATGGAGCTAAACATTAAAAATAATTGATCTCGGCTCGGCACCTGTGGCTCAACGGGCTAAGGTGCCAGCCACGTACACCTGAGCTGGCGGGTTCGAATCCAGCCCTGGCCCACCAAACAACCAATGGCGGCTGCAACCAAAAAATGGCTGGGCATTGTGGCGGGCGCCTGTATTCCCAGCTGCTTGGGAGGCGGAGGCAGGAGACTCGCTTGAGCCCAGGAATTGGAGGTTGCTGTGAGCTGTGATGCCATAACACCCTATCCAGGGTGACAGCCTCAAAAAAAAATTGATCTCATGGAGGAGGAAAAAAAATGTATTCAGTCTCCTCAGTTATGAGGAAATTAAAACCACAAGATTCCACAGTAACCAGCGATGGCGAGTGTGGGAAAGGAATTCTTGGAACGCTGACAGGAGAGCAGCCATTTTAGAGAAACAGGCCAGAAGGCAGCGGTCCCTCCTCCCCAGACTCCTGCAGTGGCTCAGGCACTGGGAAACACCCTACCCAGGTCCCGGCCACCACCAGGGATGTGCCCCTAATCCTGCCCCCACTGGAGGTGAGCCCCGGGCTTTACCTAGCAGCCCTGACACAAACATCAATCAAAAGAGAAGGACTCCGTCAACCCAGGAGTGGATCAACAAACTGGTACACATATACCATGGCATACTCTTCAGCCGTAAAAAGACAGCGACTTTGTATCTTTTGTATTTACCTGGATGGAGCTGAAACACATTCTTTTTTTTTTTTTTGTAGAGACAGAGTCTCACTTTCTCGCTCTCAGTCGAGTGCTGTGGCATCACAGCTCACAGCAACCTCCACCTCCCGGGCTTAGGTGATTCTCTTGCCTCAGCCTCCCCAGTAGCTGGGACTAAGTGCCCGCCACAACGCCTGGCTATTTTTTTGGTTGCAGTTTGGCCAGGGCCGGGTTTGAACCCACTACCGTCAGTATATGGAGCTAGTGCCCTACTCACTGAGCCACAGGTGCCGCCCTGAAATACATTCTTCTTAGTAAAGTGTCACAAGAATGGAGAAGCGAGTATCTAATGTACTCAATACCAATATGAAGCCAGTAGACAAACAACTACACGCCCACATGAGGGAAAAACACAGCATATGCAAGTAGGGGGGAGAGGAGAGGGGGACGAGGACAAGGTGAGGGGAGAATGGCTTGCTTCCCACCTGACGGGCACAGTGTGAGGGTGCACAGCACAGCCCTGGATGAAGGGCTCTGCACTTTGAACTTTATGTAGAAACCTAATCAATGTCACCTAATCACATGCACTCTCATACTAAGCTGAGATTTTACAAAAAAGTCTGAGGAAAAGGGCTCAGTCACTGCCCCCTTCCAGCTGTACAGACAAGTCTAGCAAAAAGCCTTTTGCAGCTGTGTGGAGCTGCCCCGACCCCAGTCAGACTCTGTCCTGCTCTGTCCTCTCCTCCTGGCTTCCCTTCTCCCTGGAGCAGTCTCCTCTCCTTCCTGCAGCCCCAGCTCACACCTCTCAGTGAGGACAGGGGGAACCAGCTCTCTCATGCGCTTCTGGCCAAGGGTGAATTTTGGTAAATCACTTAGGAAGACCTCGTGAAAGCATGCACTAAAAGCTATTTATCGGCTTTTGGACATGTCCTCTTACGAAGTGCTTGTTTTAAGATATTAGAAAAAGAATTAAAAGGTGGCCAAGTCAAGCAGGAAGAGGAACGTTAATAAAAATAAAAGCCAAAATTAGTGAAAGAGGACAAACAAATCAGAGAAAGTATACATAAACCAGTAAAAGCTGGTTCCTTCAAACCTACTATAAAACTGGCAATACCTGTAATCGTGGTACCCTATTGTAATGTGCAAGAGAGACAGAATGACCTTAGGAATAGGAAAAGAGAGAAAATAACATAAAAGGGAAGTGAATTTTAAAAGAGTATTAGGAGGAAACACACTAGTGAATTGAAAAATAGATCCCCGCACATATGGACACTTGACTTGGGACAATGACGGCATTGGAGAGAGAAGTGTGGGAAGGAAGGTGTTTTCAATACACGGCACTGGGTTTCCTGGATAGCCACGTGGAAAAAGTGAATTCTGACTCCTACCTTGCACCAACTATAAAATAAATTCTCCATGGCTTACAGATTACAAATGTGAAGAGTAAAACAACAAGGTTTCTACAAGGTAAGGTAGGAGAAAATCTTCCTGACTATAGGATAGGCAGAGTTTTCTCAAGCAGGTTACACCAAGCTCTAAGTCTAAAGGAAGAGATGAATGAATTGGACTAAAGTAATAACTTCCGTTCATTGAACGACATCATTAAGAGAGTGAAAAACAAGTCACAGAGCAGAAGAGACTCAACAATACATTCAACCAATTTGTGTCCAGAATATATAAAGAATCACCTACAGATCAAAACGAAGAAGACCCAACAGAAAAGTGGACAAAAGATAAAACATGTATGTTTGATGTTAAAGGAAAAGGGGAAGGGTGTGAATGTTTTTCTAGGCAAACACACCTATAACAAGTGTTCTTAGCCTAGGCCTTGTGACTCTCCCGAGTGACAGCACATCCACACAGGAGGGAGTGACAGGGAGGCCACTGGAACTTTAGAAACTACTTATAAAGTGACAGCTTTGATCACAGACTAAGTTAAAATAGATGTATCCGCCCGAATCAGGTGGTGGATGGGAAATAAAGCAAACAGTTTGCCTCAGAGAGGACAGTGGCTGGCCTTAACTCACTCACTGTCATAATTCAAGTGGCATCCATAACAGATGCTTCAGGGAGACGGCCTACACAGAGAGGAAGGAGAAGGCTCTTCCTGAAACTGACACCGGTTAGCCGCATTTGGAAACTAACCATTCGCGCCCCAAAGGCATCTGTTTCCAACATGGTACAGCAGTCATGACTAGTTTTCTCTTTACCTACAGTGCTTGTGCACAGAGACTTGATACCCTCTCACACTTCAGCTGAAGCTTCGTGCAAAGAAATCACGTGTAGGGTCAAGTGCTGGCAGAATGGGTCAGACGCAGCACTTGGACTCAGAATGGCGTCTTCCTTGCTGAACGGTGGATAGAGGACTGAGAACATCTCACTTGGTTCTCTCAACTAGATGCTAAAGAGGCATCTCTTCTCCACTCTGAGAATGAGGAAACTGAGGCCCACAGCGCTAAGCGAGTAAGGTGGTAAGAGCACCTGGTAAGTAGGAGTGCGCTCCTCTGACGTCTTCTGGGTTCAAGCCCCACATGGAGCAATAAGGGTTTTATCCTTTTTTTTTGTTTTTGAGACAGAGTCTCAAGCTGTCACCCTGGGTAGAGTGCTGTGGCATCATATTTCACAGCAAGTCCCAACTCTTGGGCTCAAGCATCCTCTTGCTCCAGTTTTTCTGTTTTTAGTAGAGGTAGGGGTCTCGCTTTTGCTCAGTCTGATCTTGAACTGGTGACTTCAAGCAATCCACCTGCCTCAGCTTCCCAGAGTGCTAGGATTACAGACCTGAGCCACGGCACTGGCTAACATAAGGGTTTTAATGGTGAGGAGTGAATGGGTCTTAGTAACACAAGAAATCACATACCTGAAATACCAAAGCCAATGATGAGAACAATTGCTCCAGCCAAAATAATGATGATGCTAATAATGCTATGGAAAGAGAGACAGAGAAACAGGAAATTACTTATTCATTCCATCTGACACGCTGCTTTGTGACCTGGGTCATGGATAGGTGTGCCACAGAAGGCTTCTCAACTCTGTCTTCCACATAAGCGCCTTCCTAGAAATAAGTCCCTTGGAAAGGAATCACAGCCATTCCACCTCCTTCCCATTGGGTCTCCGGGATAGATTCCTCACTCCCATCCCACTGGGGCTCCGGGATAGACTCACCACCCCCATCCTACTGGGGCTCCAGGATAGATTCCCCACCCCCATCCCACTGGGTCTCTGGGATAGACTCACCACCCCCATCCCACTGGGGTTCTGGGATAGACTCACCACCCCATCCCAATGGGGCTCTGGGATAGACTCACCACCCCCATCCCACTGGGACTCTGGGATAGATTTACTACTTCCATCCCATTGGGGCTCCAGGATAGATTTAAAGAGTGGTCCTTTTATCTGCCTGTGCCATCTCAGTTTCCTATTTTCAGGTCATAGAAGACTGTTGGGGCAGTCTCTCTATGAAAACATCTCTGTTTTCCCATCACTAGTCCCATCACTCAGGCCCCCCTGCAGACCACTGTCCCCCCCTTTCCTATTGTTTGTATCATTTGTCTACCTTTCTTATCTTTCCACAGCTTTTTTTTTTTTTTTGAGACCGAGTCTCACTCTGTCACCCTGGATAGAGTGCCATGGCATCATAGCTCATAGCAACCTCAGCCTCATGGGCTCAAGCAGTCTCTCACCTCAGCGTCTTGAGTAGCTGGGACTGCAGGTACCCGCTACCATGCCCAGCTATTTGTAGAGACGGGGTCTTGCTCTTACCCAGGCTGGTCTGAAACTCCTGAGCTCAGGCAATCCACCCTCCGTGGCCTCAGAGTTCCTGAGCCACCACCCCTGGCTCCTTCTTTCCACAGATTTTAAGGACAATAGTCTTGTCTTCTTCTCCTTGTACCTACTCACATCTAGTTCACTGCACCCTATAAGTCATCACTGGGAGTTTTTCTCTTCTTAAAAATAATACATATTTAAGGTAGAAAGTTTAGAAAATGTAAAGAAGCAAAAGTAGGACAAAAATCACCTGTCATCTCATCCTCCAAACACAAGCACTGTTCACTTTTTTGATGTGTATCTTATCAGTCTTTAATTAACAGATTAACAAATGACACATGAGAAATAAATAAGGCCATATTGCTTATTCCTACTAAGTGCTGGAATTACGTTCCAAGTAGCATTTGCGATTTGATCATTTACCCCCATTCAGTATCCTCAGGAAAAGAAGTAACCTAGCGTCTCCGTTTTACAGATAAAGGAGGGGACGTGAGCAGATGAAGCTTCTTCCCTAAAGTCGCACAGTTGGCAAGTGGCGGAGCTGAGATTGGAATCTGCCTCTCAGTCGTCACTCAGCCGACTCCCACAGCACTTCTCAAGGGTCGGGGCTCAGAGGCAGGGCGTGTCCCTCCTCTCTGCCCAGGGAACTCGTGCTCCATGAGGGGACACCAGCTTCACCTGATGAGAGTGACTCAGGCAGAGCAGAGGCACAAGTCAAAGGGCTCTAGGGAAGCCTGCCCCCCGCTCACACCATGTGCCTGCCCACGTCCTCCGCCGGCGTCCTCAGCCACCCTCTCACACTGCTGCCAGTCTACACAGCCCCCACACCCAACTGAGGTTGCTTAACAGGCAGGACAAAGGAAAGACACAGAGAGGCAAAGGACGCTACAGAAAGGAACGGAAGCAGGAGGCGTTTCCCTTTCTGCCCTGAAGAGGCTCATTGTACCCAGCTCCCCTAGGCCAGGCCGGGCCCACCTGACAGAAACAACAGACTCACAAGAAACAACTTAAGTAAACAGTTCTCCGGGAGGTTGAGCCCTCGTGAGGTGCAGCCGTGAGGACAGTGAGTGAAGCTTTTCAGAATAGGACATCTGCCAAATGGATTCCAAGAGAAGACCCACTCTGACCACATCCCCTCTCTGTGCAGCCTCAGTTCTCCCTGGTGCACCTGTGTGACAACAGCTAAGTGACAAACTCATGGCGAGAAATACCATCTGGTTCTCCGTGCTGAGCCAGAGAGCCAACTTGCATTTGTGACCCAGGGTTTTCACTGACTTTGGGGGAGTTACTTTATCTCTCTGAGACTCAGTTCCTTGGTTTTTTTTTTTGCAGTTTTTGGCTGGGGCTGGTTTTGAACCCGCCATCTCCAGCATATGGAGCCGGTGCCCTACTCCTTTGAGCCACAGGTGCCGAAACTCTGTTCCTTTATCGGCAAAAAAAAGGAATGAGAGTAATTCCTGCTATGCTGCTCAAAGGTATCATGGACGGCATGTGTCCTCCCCACCAGTGAAGGTCCAATGTTGAAGTCCGAAGGCCCAGTACCCCAGAGTGTGACTTTACTAGTAAAAAGGGGGTTATTGCAGACGTAATTCATTAAGAAGAAGTCACACTGGAGTGGGCTGGGCCGCGCCCCTAATTCAACATGATTGGTGTCCTAATCAAAAGGGGAAATTCAGACACACACATGCGGAGGACACCCAGTGAAGCTGAAAGCAGAGAACTACAAGCCAAGGCACGTCAAAGCAAGCCACCAAAAGTGAGACGAGAAGGGTGAAACAAACTCTTCTTTACAACTTTCAGAAGGAGCCGACCCTGCAGACAGCTGATCTCCAACTTCTAGTCTCCAGAACTGTGAGAAATGTTTCCATTGTTTAAGCCATCCACAGGTTTGTGGTTATTTGTTACAATAGCCCTACCAAAGAGTACAAAAGGACCAAATTAGTTAATGTGGCAAAATTCATGCAGGGCTATTCATGTGCTACTTTTTACTACAAATAAGTTTGACCTGTAAACTATTTGCTGTGAGTTCATTACTAAAGCTGTAACTTTCATGGAGCGGGAGTGCCGGACAGCACAGACGCCAAACGGATAGCTGGACACTCACCACGGGGAGGGGGACAACAGAGGTTATGGGTTTCAGTCAAAGGAGCTGAGCCCCTCCTCCCTCCCACCCCAGGCCCACATATGGTCCTTGCTGAGGAAGCAGAACTCGCCATCTGTCACCAAGTTCCCCATCCAAACAGGAATCACCTTGAGGTTTGTTCCCTTGGGAAAGAGCTCAACCTTCCAGAGTCTTGGAAAGAGAAGCAGGAGCTATAAGGGCAGCCACATTCAATAAATCCTGTCTGTGACTTATTAAATTTTTTTTGCTTATTAATTTTTTAAAAAGATGAATAAAATATTTCTCATAAGATGTTCTTCTTACCTTGGTTTCTGTTATTTACTCCCAGAATAATTTCTAATAACTCTGCTACAGGAAATTTTGGATACAAAACTATGTCCTCTAATCACCCCAGTGAAATTCACAGTGTGTGTCTGTCCCCCATGTCCTACAAAAGAGCCCAAATAAAAAGCCATATTTTGGGAAGACTTGTTCATTTAGGAAATATTGATTAAGTGCTTACTCTGTTAAGACACGGTGTTAGGCAATATGAAGGGAATATAGAGATGAAGGAAATGAAGTCCCTGCCCTCAAGCAGCTTATAGTTAAATTAAGGTCACATACACACAGCCCCCTATGCAATGATACAATGCAGAATGTGGTCAGGGCTTCAATAAAGAGAATTCTAGGGGGTAGGAAGTATTCACACCTGGGAGAATCTAAGTGTATTTTCAAGAAAAAAATTTAAAGAAAGTGAAGAGAAAGACTTTATTCAGAAATATATTCAGCTGGCTGGGTGCAGTGGCTCACACCTGTGAGGAGGGGAGGTAGAGGAGGGTGGATTGTTCGAGACCAGCCTTAGCAAGACCCCGTCTCTACTAAAAATAGAAAAACTAGCTGGGTGTCCTGGCAGGTGCCTGTAATCCCAGCTACTGGGGAGGCTGAGGCAAGAGGATCGCCTGACCCGAAGAGTTTGAGGTTGCTGTAAGCTATGCCACCATGGCACGCTATCCAGGGCAAAAGAGTGAGACCATCTCAAAAAAAAAAAAAAAGAAAAGAAAAGAAAAGAAAAAGAAATCCACTGAGCTGGCCTAAGCCGCTACACCCACTGTCCAAGGTGAAAGGTGCTATTTCCGCTGCCCCGGGCAGGGTGTGGGGATCAGGGTCACACACTTCTATACTCTGGGCTGGGAGGTACTTTCAGAGGCGGCAGAACTCACTGCCTCGCAGGCGAGGGACCAGCTCTGCAGCCTGGGATTCGGTCTCCACCTTCCCCGTCTTCAGTTCCTTCAGGTCTTTGCTGCTGCTGTCTCGGGCAGCACTTGAAAGGCATTGGGCATTTGTTCAAATGTGTTATGTGTGTTCCTGAAAAATCTCACATTTTTCAATGTTGCACAACAAAGGGAAAAGGGCTTGTAGGGGAAAAACAGGGTTAAGGGCAGACTGCTCAAAACCTATGTGGTGACTTTGTGCCAACAGAAACAGTAATTGGCACCTGGAGAGATAACTGTGCTAGCCACGGCGGGCAGCTCAGGAGGACCAGAGGCTCCTTCTGGGAATATTAAAAATGCACGAACATAATAAAGTAAACACGCTGACTCCAGGGTACTGCGACTCAGTGGGGTTGCTGTGCAGCTGGGCATGGGGGAGGTGCGACCAGGGATGTGCAAGGCTGGAATGTGCTTCCACGGAGAGAAGTCCCAAGTATAGGTGTTCATTCAAAATATTTTACAAATGAAATAAAAACAGAGCCGAAAGCCATGCTGAGTCTTTCCCACCGAGGCTGTCATTCCATTCTGCTATTGGACTTGCTTGGGAAAGAATGTACCCATGGGAGCCAGCACAACTTCCATGTTCCATGCTGTTATTCCTCTAGTTTCCAACCACACAGGACCTAACTGGAGCTGCGTATTGCAGCGTGCAGACTGTGTTGCTGTGATACACACCAAGAGATAAACTAGGATAGAGACACCTGGCTCGAAGGACAAACTTTCCTGTGTCAGAGGTCCCAGAGGCTGGGAACACCACAGCTAAGGCTCCCAGGGTGTTCTGCGTGGCAGTGTCCTACACACGGCCTCTTGTTCAACCCCTAGGACAGCCCCATGAGGTAAGAGCCACTCTCACTGTCTTTTTGTGTGTGGGGAAACTGAGGCTTAGGTTAAGTAACAGATGCAGTACTGAAGTGGGAGTCTGCTTTCAAACCCAGGGAGTATAACTTGACAAACTTGAGGCTCTTAGCTCTTAGAAAAAGTCCCATATGAGCAGCTCCTGTGGCTCAAGAAGTAGGGCGCCGGCCCCATACGCCAAAGGTGGGGGTTCAAACCCACCCTGGCCAAAAACTGGAAAAAAAAAAAGAAAAAGAAAGAAAGAAAAAGTCCCATATGGCAAAAGGCCATGGGTTCAGAGGCTCCTCCCGCATCACCCCTGTGTGTTTCCTCCAGCTCCTTTGCCGAAAACAAGGGCTTCATGCGTCTGCTAGAGTGTGTAGAGCCCTCAGTCTGGAAAACATACAATGCTCTTTGTTTTATTCAAACATGAATGGTTTCTATGTTCTCAAGTTTCTCCTCTCAGACACTGACAGGACTTGAGCCATCCTGCATTTCTTATAGATTATTAGTTCAGCTCCATTTGTGTAATTGCTACATGTTTAAAACCCTGAAAACTGGACGAAGCTAGTGAATGTGTGATCCGTCTGAATATCCCAAGTGGAATATCTGAGTAAATCAAGTTGTAGTAAGCAGATTGCTTTGTTCACAAACTAACGAAGTGACTAGGTTCCATAAAGAATATGGAAATTGAAGACATTTATTTCAGCATATCCAGGAAGGTACTTTTCCCCCCTCCATGTTTTAAAACACTATGTGAACCAAAGCTTTGGGCTTCCAGGTAAAATTATCTAACCATTTCCTGGATATTGAATAGTATAGGTTTCAGGTTTCTGAGAATCTTAGATTGTGGTCTACTCAAGTTTCCTTTCTTTTTTTTTTTCTTCTGAAAAAATCCGGGGTATGGAGTATGCTTTTAGGCCTCTGACTCTCTCCCCTGTCTCTCTTTAAGCTGGCAAAGTTAAGGCCAGCTTTGTTCCAGGGAAGCAAGGGCAGGAACATCAAGAATGGTGAGTGGAGGCTCAAGAACTTGGCAAAGAGGAGCCATGACATGGCGTTGAGAGGTACATGGAGGAGAGAAGCCTTCCTTTCTGGGCAGCCCTGCTCTGGCTATGTGTTGGGAAAGGGATTCTAGGAGAGTGCATATAAAAGACTGGGCTGTCGAGGTATCCTTCCAGCTGCCTCCAAGAATCAGGACACAGTACTGTGGATTATTGCTCCAAAGCACAGGCACTGGGATTATATCATGACCTGGTCCCAGCACCACAAAACCAGGGAGATGTGGCCAGCATTGTTGGATGCCTCAATGTTGCATGCCAAAACTCATTCGAATGATTAGCAGTGGTGGCCTAGAGTATTGTGTTGTAAAGGGTTGGAAGGTTGCCCCTGGGCTCACAGGGAAAAGTGGCCCCACGGATTGGTGTTTGCTCCATGAGCACGCAGCCCCATGCATGCATCTCTGGGTCAGCAGCACCACACGAAAGGGGGCTTTATCTGACCTCTAACTACACAACTACCATAATCTCAGGCTAATAGAAATGTAATGACAGTGCTCTGGGGGTCCTGGCTGACAAACTTCTGAGTACATCTGTGGCGCATACCTTAAGAAGAACACTGATTGGGTGGTGCAGGTGGCTCATTGGATAGGGCGCTGACCCCATATACGAGGGTGGCGGGTTTGAACCCGGCCCCAGCCAGCTAAAACAACAATGACAACTGCAACAAAAAAGTATCCAGGCTTTTTGGCAGGTGCCTGTAGTCCCCACTACTTGGGAGGCTGAGGCAAGAGAATCGCTTAAGCCCAAGAGTTGGAGGTTGCTATGAGCTCCATGGCACTCTACTCAGGGTGACGCCATGACACTGTACTCAGGGTGACATAGTGAGACTCTGTCTCAAAAAAAAAAAAAGAAGAAGAAGACCGATACTGATTAACATGTATATTTAGAATAAGGTTTCTCAGCCTCAGTGCTGTGAACGACTCAGGCTGGGTAACTCTGTTGGTGAGGGGCTGCCTGTGCCTTATAGGATATTTAGCAGCAACTCTGGCCTCTACCTTCTAGATGTTGTTGTGAAAACCAAAGATATTTCCAGACAGGTCACCCCAGTTGAGAGCCACTGATCTGGCAGAAGTGAAGCTGGGGTGGTGATTCGATTAGGAAATATGTTTTCTGAAAAATATTTGAAGGAACTGGAGTGGATTCATTTAAAGAAGAGTAAGTGTAATGATATTTCATTCTTGAAAGGTGCTGTTTGGGTCTGTTTTCCATCACTCTGGAGGAAGAGACAAAGCCACAGAATGAAAGTCCTAGGAGGCCGGGCATGGTGGCTCACGCCCCGTAATCCCAGCACTCTGGGAGTCCAAGGCGGGTGGATTGCCTGAGCTCAGGAGTTGAGATCAGCCTGAGCCAGAGCCAGACCCCATCTCTAAAAATAGTCAGAGTTGTGGTGGGCGCCTGTAGTCCTAGCTACTTGGGAGGCTGAGGCAAGAGAATCACTTGAGTTCAAGAGTTTGAGGTTGCTATGAGCTGTGATGCCTTGTAACTCTACTGAGAGTGACAAAGTTAGACTCTGTCTCAAAAAAAAAAAAAAAAGAAAGTTCTAGGAGATTACATGTAGATTCAATATATAGAGAAACAAACTTTGCAACAGAGCTGTCTGGTACTGGCCTAACACTGCAGAATTTCCTCCCAGTGGAAGGGTTGAGTAACCAGCTGGGGAGAGCAGTGTGTAGGGAAGAGTTTCTAGCACTAGATGAAGATTCAAATAATTTGGAAGAGTCTTTCAATGACTTAGTTATATGCTTCTGTAATTGGATAGTCCCTGGGATTTGCTCTGGCCTTGCCCTCCTCACAGTTTTGTATTCTGTGCATGTCCCCTAAAACCTTTGCTAATGATCTAACAATGATAAGTACATTTATTGCGAGCCTTGCCTCATTTATCTCATTTAATCTCTACAACAACTCTGTGAAACAGATACTATTATCTTTGTTTTATCCAGGAGGAAGTTGTGCCCGAAAGGTAAGTAACTCCCCTGAGGAATGACCCCTGGGAAATTAGAGCAGGATTATGAGAGCACAAGCAATGAAATGAAGATTGAGTCCAGCAGGCAGGGCTGACATGACACAGCTGGTCTGGTCAGTTTAGGTCCTACACGACCTTCTCCTCCTGTGTCCCATCCTTACTGTTCAGTAAATTTGGTTTCCTCCCTGAAGATGCCCATCTTGAATAGTTTAGGAAGATTGATTTAGAAAATTAAGTTTTGCATTGGAAATATTGTAATAGGTTATCACTGAGTTGTGCTTATTATTATTTAAAATAACATTTGATGTGGTCCTTACTTTGAACCTTTATGTATAAAACTGTGATTTTGGAAATGGAAGAACAGAGCAGTCTTGGAGAGGCTACTTTCACTGTTCTGCAGAATCGCTGGCCTTCTGATGAATGAAGTTTGGTGGACCTATCCCCGGCTCTGCATATTGGCTGACAGTGGCAAGTGGCTGGACTGTCTTCGCCTGGTAACAATTAGACTCAGATCTGAAACGCCACCATCATTGGTCTTTAATCATCATCTTGTATTTTATATAAATCTCGGGGTTCGAATGGGTTGCCAGGTGTGAGTCTCACGCAATGGTCACCCATGGAAGGACAGCACCCACAGTTTGACACAGATGAAAACATTCATCCCCCACACCCCCAGGCATCTGGAAGGAAAAGTGGAAGGGGAATATCAGCTGCAAAACTCCAGAATGTTGATAAGCAGATACCTTTCCTGAAACAAAATCTGAGTCTGCAGCAAAGTCATTTCCTCAGATTCTCAGCCTGCTCTATTTTTAACTGTCCCCCTGATTGCCCCAAGCACGCATTAGCATTTCATCATTCTGGGCACTCCTTTCCACCGCACAAGCAGAGCGAGACAAAAGTCAATACAAGGTTGATGACTAGTCCTTTCCCCACCATACCTGTATGTCCCGTTCCTCCTTATTCTCACTGCAGAGGAAAAAGAAATTCCAGAAGATTCTTGCAGCAGTATAACTGATCCTATTGTGTTGACTAACAACCACACTTCAAACCTCTTATTCCCTCCCACAAAGTGCCTGCACTGTTAGAAAAGCCCTACGCAGTCCGTGTGGTCTAAACTGAAACAGTCTGATTGTTTGGATTCCAAACTGCCGGGTAGGCGAGATTTCCGCGGGCGCTCACGGCACCGCAAGGGGTGAGGTCTGGCTGCTAATGAACGCTCCCTTTCACGACCCGCCGGTCCCGGCTGCTCTGGCTTCCACCTGACTCCTCCCCGCCGCGGCCTGGCCTCACCTGGCTCTGCCGCCCGGCTCACCCCTCCTGCTCCAGCCCAGCGGAGAGTAAGGGCGGAGACAGCCTGATCATCCGTGGACAAAGAGCCGGCGCGGCGCCCCTCCCGGCAGCTCCGCGGGGACCCGGCGTGGCTGAGCTCACCTCGCACCTGCCTCCAGGTCCCACACTGCTTTTCCACAGGGCTGTTGCGAGGGTCCAAAGAAACAATCCTTTGTAAAGGATTTGTAAAATGCTTCGTAAAGTGTAAAAATTAGCTGTTGCTTTTAAACTGTAAACGTTAATTTTTATTTTTACCTCTCCCCACATTTAAATGAATCCAGATTGCTTATAAAGTTCAAACTGAACTTGGAATATGATCCTAAAATGCCCCCAGCTATTTTTCTAACCATTCTCCCCTTCTTAACACCCTGTGTTCTGTTCCGGGCCCCCTGCGGCCCTCGGCCTACCCTTCCACCAGCTCACGTCCACACCCGCTGAGGAAGCCCAGAGCGCCCCACCTTCCTTCCCTAGAAGATCTAAGGGAGCGGGGCAGGAAGGTGAGCCTGGGAAGGCCGGGGCGAGAGACAGGAGGAGGAGGGCAAGCCCTGCACCGGTTTAGCACAAGAGCTGAGCCAGGGGAACCAGCACCAAAAGTTCTCAAGAAAGGACAGAGCAGGCTCCCTCTGGGAGAGTGCCCATCCTCCCACGTCACCGTCACCGTGGTCATGAGTCACCGCGATCTGGGCCTCAGGCAGATGGATGGCCTGACTGAGCAGGTGATCTATAATCTAGATTACCTTTGCAGCCCCCTAAAGCCACAGTGACTGTGCCTGTCACTGAAGAGATTCAGATAAGTGCTTGGGCTGGTTGTCTCTCAGAAAGCCTAACCCTGGGGTTAGTTTGTTGTTTATTCATTAATAAAGCTGGAAACAAGTGTATCAGTTACCCTCAGAGCTTTTCTTTGCCAAAGCACATGCACCTGTCTCAGGCAATCTGATTCCTTTATGTTCTGAAACGGGGCACGATGTCAGACTCGTGGACCCCAAGGCTACTGTCATCATTCTTTTTGTTTAGTGATGCCTAAGAGTCTTCCCAGTGAAAAACAGATCACTGTATCCTGGAAATCATCAGGAAATACATCATTATTGCTCAGTCACCTAAAACTCCTACCAGGAGTCCCACTGCAAATCCTTGCCTGCCAGGACCAAATTCTCATCTTTCAGGCTGCGCAGTCTGGCAGGTGTGACTGTATAAGGCTTGTGAGACAATCAGGCTGCCAGACCCATCCCTTAGGGCCAGGCTTGCCCAAGGCAATTCCCCAACTGAAGGGCAGCTCTGGGCTGTGGCAACTCCTGCCTGCCCAGACCAAAGACAGTTCTGAAATACAAGGCAGGGAGACACTCCTTGTCCAAGGACAGACAATCATCCTTAAGTTGGACACTTCTGTGGGCCTCTCTGCAACAGACATGAAAGAAGCGTCCCTGGCCTTCCAGTCAGGAATCTGTAGCCTCCCTACCCCTTGAAGGGGGCCTTCAACCATGGACATCAGCATTTCAGATTCTGCTAGTTGGTCTTTTCTTTCTGATCCAATATGATTTCCGGGAGCACTGATCTTACCTTTCTCCCGTATTCCGTCTGAAGGGACTCCCAGCCTGATGTCCTATGCCTGAGCCCTACGTGACCCCTTCTACGTGACCTCCTATCTCTGGTCCCTGCCCCTCATGGAGCTCCCCAATCCATTGCAGCCCAGGGCCTGCACTGATCCAGGGAAGAGCTTCTGAATCACACAATTTCTGTTTCATTTTCTGACAGACTTCTACACACTCAGAAACTTGTTTTTTAAAAGATAGGATTACAAAGTGTTGACTTAAGCATAGAAAGTGAAGAAGGCATAATAATCTTAAAATTTTTAAAAGTTGAACACAAATATAGGCTCAAGAAGAGTTTACATAAATTTGTGAATATTTTATGCTATTTTCTTTTTCCCATTTCTGGCCTGCCACATTTATTATAGACTACTCTGGGTCTCTAAATGTACCAAGCCACCGAGTGCAGTGACTCACACCTGTAATCCTAGCACTCTGGGAAGCCGAGGCAGGTGGATTGCTCAAGCTCAGGAGTTCAAGACCAGCCTGAGCAAGAGCGAGACCTTATCTCTAAAAATAGCAGGGCGTTGTGGCAGGTGCCTGTAATCCCAGCTACTTGGGAGGCTAAGGCAAGAAGATCACTTTAGCCCAAGAATTGGAGGTTGTTGTGAGCTACGATGCCACAGCACTCTACTGACGGTGACAAAGTGAGACCATGTGTCATATAAATAAATAAGCCAAGCCATTTCTTGCCCTTTTATGCCTTTGTTCCTGCTGCTTTTCAAGTTCTTAGAAAGTGGTAGGAACTTACTCAATACTTGCTGAGTAGGGCTCCACTTTACAGACTGCTCTCTGCTGAGTATTTAGCTCATAGTCTTTACAAAGGTTGAATTAATGAATAAATAAATATCCAGCCTGTGCTGCCAAGGGAAACTAACACATTGTTAGCTTTTGAAAAGCTACTTATGGGAGAAACTATTATTTATCCTTCTCGCTAAAGAAAAACAGTCTTTAAAAAATTGTAGCATATGAACTCTTTTTACTATATATTATAACAAAATGCTTGGGGGGTTGGATGTGTAAGACCTGGATGACAGTAGTCAGGAAGGGAACCTGGAGAATGACTCAACTAATAATAGCCACACTTTTTTTTTTTATTGAGACAAGAGTCTCACTAGGTTGCCCATGGTAGAGTGCAGTGACGTCATAGCTCACAGCAACCTCCAACTCTTGGGTTTAAGTGATTCTCTTGCCTCAGCCTCCCAAGTAGCTGGGACTACAGGCTTTTGCCACAACACCTGGCTATTTTTTGGTTCAATTCTCATTATTGTTTGGCAGGACCAGGCTGGATTTGAACCCGCCAGCTGTAGTGTATGTGGCTGGTGCCCTAACCGCTGAGCTACAGGCACCAAGCCGATAGCCACACTTGATTATTTGTTAAGCTTGAATCCTCTTGGTCATTTCTTTACACAAATAGAGTGTAAAATAGCAATGTCCCTCTAAAAGAAAAAGAATTTTGTAGGGAATGAAGAGTTAAATTTCTAGCAATAGTGCATACTAAATATCCATTTAAAAAGAATAACCTTACTAAAAAACACTAAAAGAACTGAATTGAAAAAAAAACAAGACAAAACCACACACACACTTTGAATATTTGGATTTGCTGGCAAGAAAAACAAGGACATTTGCAGGGGTTAAGAAAACTAAAACATAGTCCGGGTGGTAGCTCACACTTATAATCCTAGCACTCTGAGAGGCCAAGGTGGGTAGATAGCTTGAGCTCAGAGGTTCAAGACCAGCCTGAGCAAGAGCCAGACCCCATCTCTACTTAAAAATAGAAAAACTAACCAGGCATTGTGTAGGCACTATAGTCCAAGCTCATCAGGAGGCTGAGGCAAAAAGATCTCTCAAGCTCAGGAGTTTGAGGTTGCTGTGAGCTATGACACCATAGTATTCTACCCACTCTATCCAGGGCAACAAAGTGAGACTCTCTGTCTCTGGAAAAAAAAGAAAGAAAAAAGTCAAAATAGGAAGCCAGACTGGTAAGAGAGTGCAGAACACACTGGCTATATATTCCAGTGGCCAAAAGCTTTTGTCTTAAGTGCCATGCAGAACACCAGAGGCAAAGCGAGGACCATAGTTTGGGGACTCCTAAGCCAGGCCCCCCTACTTCCTCATTTCCAAAAGGCCACGACCTCATTTGGTCTTTGTTCTGAGTGAAGGAAAAAAATATTGCTTGAAATTGTGTATATATACGCCAGTCAGCACACAGGTTTGCGGCCTGAATTCACAGCACCTCCAGTCCCCAAGAACCTTAAATCAAGAATTAACTTGAAAGAACTCCTAGTTGGTAAAGCTGCGATGTTTAATAGAAGCAAAACCATTCTCTGAAGAAATACACCCTTGATCCAGGCCTCAAAGAATTCCAATAGATATCCCCGCAAATATGCATAAATTCCTAATAATAAAAATCAGAAAGTTCATAAGGAAAAAGTTACCAGGAGCAGGCATTGACAGAAACAAGGAGCAGATAGGAAATGAAAAGACTTAAGATGTTGAAACCATGAGGTACAGGCTATAAAATAAGCCTTTTTGATATGTGAGAGAAATGAATGAAATAATGGAAAGTCTCAGAAAGGAACAAGAGACTAAAAAACCTGACCAGATGGGGCAGTGCCTGTAGCTCAGTGAGTAGGGCGCCTGCCCCATATACCGAGGGTGGCAGGTTCGAACCCAGCCCTGGCCAAACTGCAAAAAAATAGCTGGGTGTTGTGGCAGGTGCCTGTATTCCCAGCTACTTGGGAGGCTGAGGCAAGAGAATTGCCTAAGCCCAAGAGCTAGAGGTTACTGTGAGATGTGACATCATGGCACTACACCGATGGCAAGAAAGTGAGACTCTGTCTTTGAAAAAAAAAAAAAAACAAACCCTGACCAGATGCATTTGAAGAAGAATCAATCTGAACATCTTAGAAATGAAAAATAAATAATTGAAATGCAAAACTCACTGGGAAGGTTTAGTCCATGGGATGCAACTGCAACTGGCAGAGAGGATTTTTAAAGCAGAAGTAGAAGGTGAAGAAATCACAGTGGAGGCACAGGTGGGAAATGTGAGAGAACAGGTAAGACACGTGAGGACCTGAAATGAGAAATTTTAGCTTCCCTCTACTTGGTGGTCCAGAAGGGAACACTAGAGTGTGAAAGAGAAGCAATTTTCAAAGAGAAAAAGTGAGTCTTTATGAAAGCTTCTACTCTTCAGATTCAGGAAGACCAAGGAATCTCAAATAGGATAAATAACGGAAGAAGGATAAAGACCAAAAAGATTTTTAAAATAGCAGAAGAATAGAAGATTACCTAAAAAGAAATGACAACCAGACTAATAGCTTACTTTCTAAAGTAATGAGAGAAGCCAGAAAAATGATGGGATTCCAGGTGCTGTGAGAAGAGGAAATACAAGGCAGGAAGAGTGAAGTCCTACGGGGACTTACAGACACCCCTATGACATGGAAAGAATGTGTGCCTCCCATTCATTAAGGCTTTATGTCCTCTAGATGCCACCATAAAAGCAGGACCTTCCCCAAAGGACAGAATCGGCCTTGATGGCCGTCCAAAGAATCTGTGTCAGGAACATTGAGTAAGTTGGAGAAATGAGTCATGAACAAAGTTTCCTATCTGGGGGTCCAAGCCATCGAGAAATTCAAGAAATGGACCAAAACAAGCATTTACTGGGCCAAGCTAAGAGTCCCCTGAAGCCTGAGCAGCTGGGCTGCCTGGCAGGTGGACTAAGTTTGTCCTTCTAGCCCGAGCAGAGCAGGGGTGGTAACCTGTACCTCTCCCCAAAGCCAACACACTCACAGAACGAGGCCTGAGATCAAAGCTTCAGTGAACTCATCTAGTAATTTATAAGCAGGAAACTAGAAGGAAGTGGGTTTCTAAAATTGTAGCTTGTGTGTACATTACTTGTTTTATAGTTCAGTATTCTTTATACTTTGAATTATAGACTGGTTGGTGGGAGCATTGCTGGGCACTCCTACCGTTTTCTTAATATTTAGGGCATATCTCTGAGCTTAGAGGGAAAAGATGTAAGGAAGGAGGGAACTATTAAGACCTTCGCTTGGTGCTTCCTTCATGACGTATACACGTGACATCTATAGCTGCAGTCCCCAAATCCCAGGCTGTGAAGATTGGTCTGTGGCCTGTTAGGAACAGGCTCCCTGCAGGAGGTGAGGGGCAGGCAAGGGAGTGAAGCTTTGCTGTATTTATAGCTGCTTCCCATCGCTGGCATCACCGCCTGAGCCCAGCCTGCTGTCAGACGGGCAGCCCCATTAATTCTCATAGGAGCGTGAACCCTCCTGTAAACTGTGCATGTGAGGGATCTGGGTTGGGAGCTCCTATGACAATCTAATGCTGACGATCTGGGATGGAGCTTGAATGAGCTTGAACCCTCCTGTGAACTGTGCATGTGAGTGATCTGGGTTGTGAGCTCCTATGACAATCTAACGCCGACGATCTGGGATGGAGCTTGAATGAGCTTGAATCATCCTGAAACCATTCCCCTTTACCCCATGGAAAGAGTGTCCATGGAAGCCATCCCAGGTCCCCCAAACTGGGACCAGCATGCTATGGAACAGTCCCTGGCATGTAGCAGGTGCACTAAAAATGTTGGTTTCCTTCCCTACTACCAAGGGGTCAAGGCCCCCAGCAAGAAGCAGGGTGACTACAGATACAAAATATATTGTATTTCAAAGCCAAAGGCATAGAGGGTAGAGTTTAGGGAGGAAGGTCTCGTCCAAAGACACTTAGAGGCAGATTCTGTTAGGAAACAATTCTTCTGCCAGCAATGCCAAGCCCATTTTCCTCCGGTCTGGAAACTGACAGCTTTGCCTCTCACTAACCCAGAGATGATAAAAGGAACCAATGCTGGTTTGATGCTATAACAGCTAAATCAAATCTTGACTTGAATTTAAGGAATTGGCATAAGAAACTAGCTCTGTTAGTTTTATATTCTTAGTTCCTCCTGCTTTTAAGCGTATCTTACTCAAAACAATGACAGAAATAATTTTCCATATTTTAGTCAAATACAACAATTCTGGTGGCACTGGACTGAGAAACCCAGGAAGGGCAGCAGGGTTATGTGATGTGGACTGAGGCCCTGGAAGGAAAGAACCAGTGCTATGAGTCCTTTTCCGTCTGGGCAATTTTCCTGCTGCCTCATGGAAGCAGAGGAAGTTTCCACGGTCTGCCATCAGAATCAGAATCTAGCTAGGTTGCGGATCTCCTGGTCATTGCCAAAGTGGCATTTATTGCATGGAATTCTGCTTCATTGCTCTGAAATGTGGTCTGTAGTTTTGGAAGCTATGTTTCCCCAAACCTGGAAATGTGGTTCAACAGTGGTCGTGAGTGCTGCTTCCAGATGTGAGAGGTCTGAAAGGCATGGTTTGGATTCACAACCATCTGAATTTCTGGAATATTTCAGTGGCTTGGAGAGATGCTAGGTAAATTAACTAAAATTAGGACAATCTTATTAAATCTGAGGCTCACAGCCAGGGTGGGTATGGACCCTATGGGACGCAATTTTTTCTTCGTGTGTAAAGTGGATCATAATTTCTTAGAAAACCAGATGAAACATCCCCCAGATTCTGGGGCTCAGCATGATGAACTTCAGGTAAGCTCTGACAGGTCACAGCTTCCACTTTCCTGCCTCAGTAGTATAAGTGGCATAAGCTCATTCTTAGGCTTTTTTTGTATTTTCTTTGCAATTTTATGATGCCACATTTTTGTTTAGAAACAGAGTCTCACTTTGTCACCCTCGGTACAGTGCCATGGCATCACAGCTCACAGCGACCTCCAGCTCTTGGGCTTAGGTTATTCTCTTGCTTCAGCCTCCTGAGTAGCTGGGACTACAGGCACCTGCCATAATGCCTGGCTATTTTTTTTGTTGCAGTTTTGCCAGGGCTGGGTTTGAACCTGCCATCCTCGGTATATGCGGCCGCTGCCCTACTGACTGAGCCACAGGCACCGCCCACGATGCCACATTTTATATTAGGATTGAAGGCTGGGAAAGTGAAAGAAACTATTTATTGCAAAGCAAACTAAAGAATTGGATGGGAGCCAGAGTGCAAGAAATGAGAAAGTGGGTGTTGCGGATGGGCCCCTTAATGTCCATCCCCACTTCAAGTCCACATACCCCTGTATGTTCAAGGATGCCATGAAGCTGTGGGCTTTGTAGGGAGACACAGGTGAATTACTCAGGGCTGTGAACTTCTAAAATTCTAGATTCAGAGATGATCCCTATTTTTACATTTAGCTGCTAAGATTTCTGATCCTCCTGTCAAACCCTTAAAAAAGGATCTTTTTCCTGTCTACTTTAACCAATTAAACAATATTACCGAAAACCTCTCATTAAATTGTGCCTTCAGGCACTTGAGTATAACTGGGCTACAAATTAGTAGCATTTGTTCTGAAGCATGAAGTTCCCAAAGACATACACATCCTTTCGGCTCACTTGTCAGCTGCAGAGTCCTCATTTTTTAGTGCATGGCCTTCCCTCTAGATAATTTTTGAGGGAAACTCCTGACAGTGTGTATCAAAACTGTCTCTGAGTCCTTGTTGTAGCTGGTACGTTTCTGCATCGTGGACTTTCACACTGTATTGAAATTACCTGGTTACACATTTGTGTCTCCCTTAATCTCCTCTACATTTCTCAAGAACAGAGATTATAGCTCTTCACTTTTGCATGAAGGATGTTAAATTTAAAGCTCCAACTGAGGTTTCCAAGATACAACAGATACTGCATACCAAAGCGAGGTACCACGTCACTGGGCAGAGTTCAAAAAGGAAATCTTTGACAACCATTTCCATAATTCTCAGCCACCTCGCTCACTTTGACAATCATTTCCATAATTCTCAGCCATCTCTCTCACTTTGACAATCATTACCATAATTCTCAGCCACCTTGCTCAGACAAAGGATATACAAAGGGGCCAGAGTAGGAAGAGAAGATTTTTGAAGATATTTTCTTGGAGAAAAAATTTTTTTCTGTGCTATGAGAACAGATTCCTCTCCCTCCCCAACAGACCAATACAAAGCTTAACTTGAAGATCTTGTTGTCTGCTCCTGCTGAGGGAAACCATGGATTAGCGTCTATATCATACTTGAGAAATTCAATGTGGTCTGAACCAGATGAGACAGAGAGACAGAGAGAGGAAATACAGAACTGCATTTGGGAAGTCACTACTCTTGTAAGGCAAGGAAGGTGCTTTTCCAGCAGGGCACGTATCTCTACAGCCATTCTGAGTCCTCAGCAATAGGACCCCTGGGAGAAAGGCCTGAGCAGAGGCGAGTTGTGCGAAATGGACTTTTGGAAAACCAGGGGCTGAAGCCACAGCAGGTAGTTAAAGAAGAAGCCAGATTTTCATTAGAGGCTTCCGAAGTTTCATCCTGTATTTCCCTACTGAGTGCACTTTAAAAGGTCAGAGGGAAATAAAAAGAGATTTTTGCTTTGATTATAACTACAGGTCATGCTGAACCAATTTATTAGTCACATTTATTTCACTGGGTATCAGACATCGTGTCTGACTCATCCTGAGCATTTAATAAATGCTAAACTGAGAAGACCTGATTTTGGAACACTTTCTTTTTCAACTGTATCAAAATATGTCCACGGGACAGCCCAACGGAATGGCAGTCCAGATTTTATCTCAGGGTTATAGCTTCTTAAATGACAGTTCGGGGCAGGTTTTATGTGAATTTAACAACTAAATATAAGCACACATTTAGAAATCAGCTCTTGATTATCGTATGTAAATAGAAAGTAGTTTTCAGGCTCCAGAGATACGATCTTATTGTAACCCACATAGACTCCAGATGGATGGTGGTCCCGTTTTTGGCAGTGTCCGTCCAGTGGGAAAGTTTAAGTGAAGCCAGTGAATATCTAGAAAAATACCAAAGGCTGAACATGGATGACGCATAGCAGAACTTCCTTTTGAAAAAATCCTCTTTGCCAACTTCTACCCTCCTTGTTGACCCCCCAAACTTTTCCTTTCCTGGAATTCCCCTCACACTCCCTCTGTACTTACTCCTGCCTGCCCCCGCTGCCTGTGTTCCTCTCTGTCCACTATCTTCTGTCCTTGTCTTGGACAATAGGGAGACTTAGCTGAAAATGTCAAGATTTTTATAAGATGTTGGGTAGAGAAAGAAGAGGCTGTGAATATTTCTTTTTCTATTTTTTTTTTTTTTGAGACAGAGCCTCAAGCTGTCACCCTGGATAGAGTGCCATGGCATCACAGCTCACAGCAATCTCCAATTCCTGGGCTCAAGCAAGTCTCCTGCCTCCGCCTCCCAAGTAGCTGGGACTACAGGTGCCCACCACAACGCCTGGCCATTTTTTGGTTGCAGCTGTCATTGTTTGGCGGGCCGGGGCTGGATTCAAACCCGCCAGCTCAGGTGTACATGGCTGGCGTCTTAGCCCATTGAGCCATGACCGAGACGGTGAATATTTCATTGTTTTTCCCCTTCATGCCATGAAAGGGAGACTCAATAAAGGGTAGGGTCAGGAGTGAGACAAAAAGATGACCTCTGTGTTAGTGGCTCTGAGACCTGTCAGAGGTGACCCTTCTCCACCCTGCAATAACTTTCATCTTTAGCTTGGTAATAAACATCTAAAATAAGAAATGCATTCCTTTGGTTTTGTTCCCAATTAAAGTATATAGTATAATAGAATTTAGTCTGATACAATTTTTAAAATTTCATTAGTGACTGATACCTGGAGAAATGAGTATGCCTTACTGAGATTAAGATTAGATGGTTAAATTAAGAGGAAGAAAGCTAAGAGAAATGACATCAGCAAGATGGCAGAATAAGAGAGTCCCCACTCATACTCCCTCATATCAATAATAATTCGGTGGTTAGTGATGGACAAACATGCCTTTGTGGGAGCGTTGGGATCCAAGCAGGAAGTTGCAAAATCCTGGTGAAGCCCAATACTGAGGGCGGCCATCTGAGAAGGCAGGCTCATCAACCACAGTTAGTTCCAGCTCTAGATCTGGGAACAGCCCAATCCCCTGTAGTTTCAGCTACAACCCTTTTTGGCCATGGTCTTGATATGGCATTATCTGCCAAGGGACCCAGAAGAGTCACACATAGTAGTACCTCAGATAATAGGCCTATGGACCTTGGTTCCAATTACAGACCCTAAATCTGCCTGTCACCCAGCTCCAGTCCCTCTCAGCCATACTCAGGGAGCAGTTCACCCAGAGGCAGGCTTGCTGACCTCAGTCCAACTACAGACCCTGAGGGACACCGATAGACTGGATTCAGCACTTCTCAGCTGTGGCTTGGAGGCATGATGGTAATACTGCCTACCCAGGAACCTGGCACAGGCATGCCCATCCATGCCTGTGGAGGCGTGCCTGTAAACCTGGGACTCATTGTAGATCCTGGAGCAGCACTGTGACTTGGTTTCATCCCTTCTTGGCTGTAGACAGGGGCCAGCCCTGCCTGCCTGGTGACCAGGCAGAAGTCCTCTCAGGAACACAGTAGGAGCCATAACCATTCACATACCTGGTAATAAGTCTATCATCTGTAGGCCCCACAGCAGACCCTGAAGCAAGCCTTGGTTCTACTGTCAGCCCTACTGACCAACATCTAAGTGGAATCCAGTCCACCCAGGGACCAGATAGGAGGAGATCTATGAGCACTTGAACCACTGGCAGCATGTCCCTAACCATGCACTTTACTGCAGACCTAGCTGCAGTTATATGAACTGGCTCCAAACCTGCCAGTAATCCTGAAACTGTAATCCTGAAAGCAATCCTGTCAGCCTTGCCAACAAACGGGTGAATGTCTTTACTACCAAAACCAATCTGTGAAGATCAAAAGGGATTGTTTAATCCTTCCAGTGCATAAACACCAATGCAAGATTACACATATCATAAAAAAAAATCAGGCATGATACTACCAAAGGAAACTAGTAAAGCTCCAGCAACAACTCAAAATATGAAAATCTATGAATTTTTTTGATAAAGAATTTAAAATAATCATCTTAAAGGAGCCCAGTGAGATGTAAGAGAACAAAAATATAGACAGTGACACAAAAATCAGGAAGACATTGCATGAAAAAATGAGAAGTTTAACAAAGAAATAGAAATCATAATAAAGAACCAAACAGAAATCCTGGACCTAAAGTTTAAATGGCAGAATGGAGACATTCAATAGAGAGTTTCAAAAGCAGGTTTGATTATGCAGGAAAAAAACATTAGCAAACTTGAAGACAGGTCATTTGCAATTAGGCAGATGAACAACAAGATAACAAAAAAGAGTAAAGAAAGCATATGGGACCTATGAGACACCCATTAAGTGATCAAATAGATTTAAAGAATAGTAGCTGAAAACTTTGCAAATCTTGGGAGATACACGCACATCCAAATTCATGAAGCTTCAAAGGATCTCAAGCAAGATCAACCCAAATAAGACACATTATAATCAATTTGTCAAAAATCAAAGACAAAGAGAGAATTTTGAGAGCAGAAAAAATAAACTTGTCACATACAAGGCAATCATGAAAAAACTATTGGTGATTTTCAGCAGAAATCTTACAGACCAGAGGAATGGCATGATATATTTAAAGTGCTAAAAGAAGAAAACTTGCCAACCAAAAATATTAAGCCCAGCAAAACCATTATTCAGAAATGAAGGAGAGATAGACATTCCTAAACAAACAAAAGCTGAGAGTTTCATTACCGCTAGACCTGCTTTATAGGAAATACAGATTGTCCTTGGGCTATGGACAAGACACATTCCTGAGATTGTCTTTGGGTCTGATTTGTATGTAACTAAGATCCCTGATGAACAGCACATATGCAGTAATAACAACAATAATAACAACCATAATGGTTCATATGTGCTAATAGGGCAGTGTAATAATATAATAATTATAATGTCCCTGTAGTGTAATAAGTTACAGAAACTATTGTGTTTTTTCTTTTAATTCAAACAAACAGGATATAAAAAGCAAACTTATACGAAAATAGTTAGACAAGAGATAGGAGAAATTTCAAAAAAGGATATTGAAGGTGAATACTCACCTAACATTGCACCAACACTAACTAGGCCTATAGGAATTTTATGCTTATTTTAATGTCCTAAAAACATCAATAATAAATTATCCATTTCAATACTTAACCCACTATGCTGCTTAGTAATAACTGATGTTTTCACTGGAGCCCTGCCTTTTGCATATGCAATTATTTTCACTTTATCCCTTATAATGGCTCTAATAGTTGAGTGACTGAAAACTAATGCCTTCCCAGTGGATGATGGCATCTAGTTTTTCTCCAAATGCTTAATTATTTTTACTTGGGTTTCCATTGTAATCATCTTTCTCTTCTCTGCAGGGTCACTCGGACTTGCAGTGGCCTTTTACTTTGGAGGCATGGTCACAATTGTAAACATAGACTCACAATATCAAATTAAAAAGTTAAGATGAAATTGATGCTGTTTGTAAGTGATCATATAACAATGAGACCAGATGCTAGTGTAAAGATTCTGGTGTAAGCACCAATGAACTGCTTATACCATGTGAGTTTATTTTCATTCATGGAAGAAACTAGTTTCTGAATTATTAATTTATTTAATTATAAATTATCCTTATGGGAAGCCTTGGAAGCCCATTCATAAGTGTGGAATGTCATTAAGTCAGGTTGTTCATAACCCAGGGACTGCCAGTACTGAAGAAAGTTCTTCAAGTTGAAATGAAAGGATGCTAAGTAACAATGTGAAATCATGTTTAAAAAGTATTAAATATAATGATAGCTACAGTAATTTATTAATGGGCACATAATATAAAAAATGCAAAGTGTGATGTCATAAATGTGTGGGGGTAAAAATGTATAGTTTTCTATGCAACTGAAGTAAAATTGTTGAGTTAAAGTGGACTGTTACGTTTTATGTAAGACTTGTAATTCAAAAGGATAAAATTCTAGTAGATGCACAAAAGATAGAAAGAAAGGAATCAGACTACCGCTGGAAAAAAAGAGATCAAATTACAAAGGAAGACAGTAAGACAGGAGAAACAAACTACCAATCAATCAGAAAAAAATGAGCAAAATGAAATAGTAAGTACAATCAGCAGTCTGTATTCATAGGCTTCACATCCATGGATTTAATTAACCATGGCTCAAAAACATTAGGAAAAATAATAAAAATAACAATGTATCAATAAAAACAATGAAAGCTTTTCCTTTAAGGTCAGAAATATGACAAGGGTGCTCACTCACACCACTGCTACTTAATGATAGTGCTGGCAGTTCTAGTCAGAGCAGTTGGGCAATAATAATAATAATAATAGGCATCTAAATGGGAAAGAAAGGAGTTAAAATGTCTTTGTTTTCAGATGACATTATTATACATATTAACACACAAAAAAACTGGTAGAACTAATAAACAAATTTAATAAAGTTGCAGGATGCAAAATCAACACATGAAAATCAGTTGCATTTTTATATGCTACCAATAAATTATAGGTAAAACAACCTTTTATCTACAATAGTGTCGGAAAGAATAAAATACTCAGGAATAAACTTAACCAAGGAGGTCAAAGAGTTATACATTGAAAACTACATTTTGAATAGTTTTGATGAAAGAAAGTGAAGAAGACACAAATAAATGACAAGCCATCCTATGTTTCAGAATTGGAAGAATTCATAATGCTAAAATTTCCATACTACCCAAAGCAATCTATAGATCCAATGCAATTTCTATCAAAATTCCATGGTATTTTTTTCATAGAAATAGAAAATAATAAAAAATATTCATATGAATCACAAAAGACCCTGACTATCCAAAGTTCTTGAGCAAAAAGAACTAAGCTGGAGGCATCACATTTCCTGATTTTAAACTATATGACAAAGCTATAGTAATTGAAAGAGTATGGTACTACCATAAAAATAGACATAAAGATTAATGGAATAGAATAGAGAGCCCAGAAATAAACCCACTAATACACAATCAACCAATCTTTAACAAAGGAACCAAAAATGCACAATGGCAAAAGGATAGTCTCTTTAATACATGTTACTGGGAAAGATAAATATCCACTTGTATAAAATTACATTGGAACCATATTTTACACTACGTACACAAATTAACTCAAAATGAATTAAAGATTTAATATTAGACCTAAAACCTTAAAAATCCTAGAAGAAAATATTAAAATAGAGCTCCATGACATTGATCTTGGCAATAATTTTTTGGATATGACACTAAAAGCATAGGTAACAAAAATGAAAATGGACAATTAGGACTACTTCAAACTAAAAAGCTTCTGCACAGCAAAAAAATCAATCAATCAATCTGTAAATTAGTCAACAAAATGAACAGGCACCCTACAGAATTGGAAAAAAATATTTGTAAACCTGACAAAGGATGAACATTAAAATACACAAGAAACTCATTCAAAAAACCAAATCTCCCGATTTGTTAAAATGCGCAAAGACCTGACAGGTATTTTTCAAAAAAAAAAAAAAAAATATATATATATATATATATGGCCAACAGTATATAGAAAGGCACTCAACATCACTAGTCATAAGGTAAATACAAATCAAAATCACAATCCTGTCTGGGTGGCCATTATCAAAAAGACAAGAGAGGCCGAGTGCAGTGGCTTCAGCCTGTAATCCTAGCACTTTGGGAGACTGAGTCAGGAGGATCACTTGAGGCCAGGAGTTAGAGACCAGCCTGAGCAACAGCAAGACCCCATCTCTACAAAAAAATGTAAAAATTACTGGGCATGGTGGCAAGTACTTGTAGTCCCAGCTACTCAGAAGGCTGAGGCAGAAGGATTGCTTGAGTCCACGAGTTCAAGGCTGAATGGAGCTGTGATGACACCACTGCACTCCAGCCTGGGTAATAGAGTGAGACTCTGGAAGGAAGGAAGAAAGGAGGGAAGGAAGGAAGGAAGGTTTAAAAGACAAGTGATAACAAGTGTTGGTGAGAGTGTAGAGAAGAAGGAATCTTTGTATACCTTTGGGAAGTGTATAGTCATTATGGAAAACAGTATGGAGACTCCTTAAAAAATTAAAAACAGAACTACCGTATATCTAGTAATCTCACTTCTGGATATGTGTGTGTCTGTGTGTGTGTGTCCAAAGAAAATGTAACCAATATCTGGAAGCGATATCTGTAACCGACGTTCATTGCAGTATTATTCACAAGAGCCAAGATATGGAAACGACCTAAGTGTCCACTTACAGATGAATGGACAAAGAAACTGTGGCACATATATACAGTGAAATTTTATCCTTAAGAAAGAAAGAAATCCTTCCATTTGTGACAATATGGGTGAACCTAGAGGATGTTACACTAAATGACATAAGCCAGACACTGAAAGACAAATACAGTACTATATAATATATAAGCACATATTCACTTGGATACTGATATATAAAATCACTTATATGAGGAATCTAAAGATGTTGAACTCATAGAAGCAGAAAAGACAATGGTGGTTATCAGGGGCTGGGAGTTGGAAGAAATGAGGAAATTTGGGTCAAAGGGTACAAACTTACAAGCATAAGATGAATAAGTTCTAGGGATATACAGCATGGTGACTGTAGTTAATAATACTGTATTTTTCATTTGAAATTTGCTAAAACAGTAGACCTTAAATGTTCTCACCACACACACACACAAAGAGTAAGTGTGAGTTGATGGATGTGTTGATTGTTAATTATTTCACAATGTGTATGTATGTGAAATCATCCAGTTGTACCACTTAAATACTGTACATAGAATTTTTATTTATCAATTATACTTCAATAAAGCTGTGGAGAAAAAAGAGAAAGGAAGCTAAGAAATTAAAAGGAAAATCTCAAATATTGAAAAAGATGGGACTGGCTTGGTGCTCGTTGCTCAGTGGTTAGAATGCCGGCCACAGACATCAAGGCAGGTGGGTTCAAACCCAGTCTAGGCCCGCTAAACAACAAAAAAATATCTGAGGCGCCAGCCACGGACACCTGAGCTGGCAGGTTCGAATCCAGCCTGGGCCGGCCAAACAACAATGATGGCTGCAACCAAAAAATGGCCGGGCATTGTGGGGGGAGCCTGTAGTCCCAGATACTTGGGAGGCTGAGGCAAGAGAATTGCATAAGCCCAAGAATGTGAGGTTGCTGTGAGGTGTGATGCCACGGCACCCTACTGAGAGCAACATAGTGAGACTCTGTCCCAAAAAAGAAAAAAGAAGTGGGAGCATTAGACAAAAAGTTTCTTGCTTTCTTCAAAATGTTGACAGGGGTTTGTAGAAATTATTACTTTGTAGAGTCTAAATGGCTGGTAGGAGTGTGGGCTAGTGCAAACTTTAGGATAGACAGAGAGACAATTTGACTACATGTATGAGAAGACTTACATTTGCAAAGGCAATTTGAGCTAGTAATCCTACTTCTAGGAATTCATTCTAAAGAACCAATAGGATGCATTTCCAAGGTTATCTACGGTGTTAGTTAAAATTAATGCAATAATCGTGACAAATAATTGGAGGCACTTAAGTGTCCAAATACAGAGAACTAAATGAGTGAATTAAGGTTCGTCATTAGTGGAATAATATAATTTACTTACATTTGTAAATCCTATCATGGAAGGGTATCACTCATTATGTGAGAAATGTTCATAAAATCAGTAAGCGGGAACTAGTTTCTAAAATACTGTGTACAGTATTATACTATGTATTAACTATATATACACATAAAACCCCTGGAAGGATATATTAATTGTCTTTTTTCAGTTTGGCTTGTACTCAAAAGTTTTCGGTTTTTTGTCTTATCCTACCACTTTGGGGGAACTCTTTTTTTTTTTTTTTTTTTTTGAGACAGAGCCTCAAGCTATCACCCTGGATAGAGTGCTGTGGCATCTCAGATCACAGCAACCTCCAATTCCTGGGCTCAAGCGAGTCTCCTGCCTCTGCCTCCCAAGTAGCTGGGACTTTAGGCACCCGCCACAACGCCCGGCCATTTTTTGATTGCAGCCATCATTGTTGTTTGGTAGGCCCAGGCTGGATTTGAACCCGCCAGCTCAGGTGTACGTGGCTGGCACCTTTGCCCGCTAAGCCACAGGCACCGAGCCTGGGGGAACTCTTTAAAGAGAAAAGAGCCCTTTTGGCTCCTCAAAAGAGCCAAGATCTTACAACTTTGTTATGTGAACAGTCATTATTTCTGGGTTAGAAATAATACAGAGTTTTTCTTTGTGCTTTTCTATATTTTCCAAAATTTCCACACTCATTAAATATTATTCTTATAAAACAAACAAGGGAAAACGCATCTTAAAAAAACACTGCTTTATTTTATTTCAGAGTTTGACCTAATTCTCTTTTAGATGATGGGCAAGCAAGCATCTCTCAGGCTGATGCCCCCATACAGTGTTAACTTAGGACAGTTTCCTGGGTTAATGGTTTGCATTTCCAGTAGAGTTCTCACGGAAAGAGCCAGTACTCCTGTGAATATGTACTAGAAATTAAGAATAATTTGTTTTTCTTCATTTAAGCGAGCAGACATGTTCTTCATAACTCCATACAATGCTCACAAGCCCCCCTGGCAATGATATTGAGCAGGCTCAGTTCCAGGGAGCCCGGAAGAGCAGCACCTGGAACCCCTAGACTTTTTAGATAAATGGAGCATTTCCTTGACAAGGCGATGTCTCTTGGGAACGCTAAGGAAAGCTGCCATCTTGCACTCACTTCCTTACAACTGTATTTGCCTTACAGGCAAATTGAAGCTAGCAGGATCCTCTACTCAATAGATTCTCTTGTACCTCCCATATTTTCTGCCTCAGAAAATCAGCATTCACATTCAGACAACACATTTATTAAATAGAATATGAGAGAGGACAACTAAGTTTGCAATCTCATCCTAGGAAAAGTGCTACTTACCTCTTTGCTGAATATCACATCAGTCCCCAGATCCCCTTGGCCATCTGGAGATCGTAGTTATATTTAACAATGAGCTGTGTGGCGCTTTTTCTAGGATGGGTGTAGGAACTTAATTGTCTGACCTTGGATATTGGTGCAACTGTAAGTACTTATTTGTTAAGTCGGTAAATTCAAGTATTTCATTGATCTATTTATTTGTCTATTTGAAAATATCAAACTAGAAATAGGAGAAAATACTTATTGTTTTTTCAGTTTTAGTTGTATTTGAAAATTTCCAAAGATTTAGTCTTATTCCACAGCGTAAGCACAGAAGATTTGGGGGAACTGTATAAGGAAACAAGTCCTCTGGCTCCCCAAAGAGTCAAGATCTTGACAGCTTAGTAATATCAAAACACCCTCTTTGTCATACTAATACTGCTCTCCACTAACATTGTAGAATTTTGCTTCTCAAGGCATTTAAAGAAAGGCAGTGGAACATGGCATCTTGGGTTTTGGCACTGAGACTCCGGGGCAGCCAGTTTCCTGAGCTCTTTCAAAGTGTAGCTATCAAGCCCATGGACCTACGGTGATGTGCTCTGTAAGATCCACCTTGGCCCCAGCTCCGGCTCCCCAACTTCCCAGCTACTCCAAACTATCTTTATACTGAAAACAAACATTTTTTCTTCCTAAACTAGAAAAGGGTGTACATTTTGGAGGCAGAAGGACTTGGACTTCATTTTCAGTTCCTTTTGCCTACATTGTATTAAACGGATGTGATGATGGGTAGCAGTGGAACTGATGATTCCTGGGAGAAAATGGTCAGTCAGGGGCCCTGTGGGCCCAGCCGTGTCCTGCCACGTGCCAGTGGCCTCCTGACCTCCTTGTCTGCCTTCACTCATTTGACCTTGTTCTCAAAAGTGATTTGATTTTGCCTGCCAGTTCGCACACCTTCTGATCATCCTCCTAAATATCCCACTTTTCTTTGTCATATAGTCTTAAGCCTTTGTTTACTCAACTGCAGAATCAGGAGGAAGAAACTCACCTTACTCTGTTGGTGGGGAGATCAAATGTGGCTCACGCTAATCTCTGCGGCTACCACTTCCAGTCCCTGAACTGCCTTCCTCTTCCTCCAACGTCCACCCCACCTCACAGCCTTTTCCCTTTGTCTGGGTGTTCTTCCCACTTCTCCTTGCTTGGCTCAGATTAGAAGCCACCTCCCCCAGAAGTCCCTCTCACCGCACCCTCCCCCTGAGAGAGGATACCTGAGAAGGGTGAGGTCTGGGAGAACTGGTCTTCTCAAGGAGACTGCAAGGATACACCTGCAGGGTCCTCTCCATGGTGACTCAGCTCTTGGGAATTTGTAAACTCAACTTTCTGGAACTTGGAAATTGCCAAGTTCTGTGAAATCCTGTAGTTCTGTAGAGGTTGGACTAGCATCTCCCACTTGATTCAAACTGGCCAATGAGAAGGGTACCTATGGGGTGGAACTTTTTGACTGTCGATAAAAAGGGAAAGATCAAGCCAGACGGGGAGTGAGGCCATTTGGGAATTCTGTGCCGTAAGCTCCTGGTTGGTGAATAAAGCCCTTCCTCTTATAAACGTGGTGTTTGGGTGCTCTTTCTCTCCCTTGGGCCTCATCTTCCTGCAACGCTATCACCGCCACCACCAAGACTGGCTTAGAGTGACCCCAGAGCATCCTGAACCTGGCCGGTGATGCTGCTTAGCACACTGTGTTGTACCAGTGTGTTATCTGACACCCTTCTGGTCTGTCCTGTAAATGACGGCAGGCCTTGTATCTCATTTATGATTGTCACTCGAGGGTCTGTGGTGCCGGGTACATGGCACATATTCAGTGAACATTTCCCAAATAAATAATGTATGCAATATTCCTGGAGGATGCTCAGTAAAGATTTGTTAAATCAATGAATAACGTACGCAGAACTCCTACAAGAATGCTGGCCCACGGGAGCCTGAACTGATTATGAGGGGGTGAGGCCATCAGGCAACCCCATAAAGAAGGCTGACTCCAGAACTGACCCATAACATCAGTTAGGAGATCCAGACTTCAGGCCACATCCTTGATAGACACAGCCTCTCTGGAAGCTGAATTCAAAGAGAAATGTTCTGTGGGGAATGTGTGCTCATTGCTTTTAAGACTCCTGCCTATTTTAAGGCCCAAAGTGTATGGGACTTGTTCTTTCTTTTTTAAAATTACCTCAGTCCAGTGGGTAATGCAGTTGTCAAGTAAAGATGTAGATGCCTGTGTGTAAGAGAGCTACATGTTCATCGGTGTCATTGCCACGACCGTCTTTTGCCCTTTGTCACCGTTGATCCTCAGGGCAGTCCTAGCACTGCATTTGTTGTCCTTACTTAACAAATGGGAAAACTGAGGCTCAGGGAAACTGAGCAACGTAGGAGAACACACAATACATTTGGGAAGGGATGTCAAATCCGGCCCTACTGATTGCAAACCTCCTTCTCCTCCCACCTGCAGGGCAGTAGAAATATCCAGTGTCCCTGCCCTTTTTCGGTGCTGTCTGAGCACTCAGGATATATTACTAGGATTATTTGACTCTCACAGATAGAGGGCAAATGAGATGTGAGGACCTGAAAGATGACAGGGCCTATCTGAGGTTGACCAGTATTTGCTCAATCAGTGAGCCCTAAGGCAAGGGCTATGTTTCCATTTACACCTTGAGGAATCAAAAGGCTTGTTCTTACTCTTCCTGGTAATACATGTTTGAGTAATGCTCCCCAAAGTGCAAGACTTTCTTTCATCACACATTCACTTTGGGCAGTGCCTTCCCCACTGCAGGGGTGCGAAACTATCAGGGCTCCCCTGAGGGCCACTTCACCTAGCCACAATTAACCACTTTAATTACATTAACTCTGCGCCCCTAGCCACAATTAACCACTTTAATTACATTAACTCTGCGCTGTCCCTGGGAAGCCACATCCTACCCTTCGGCTCTCCCCTTCCACTTTCCAGAAGTGTCACAGTGGTTCCTACCCACACCTATCACCTGCTAGATGACCAGATTTGCAGAGTGATGTCAAAAGGCCTCCTCACTCCCCAGAGCTGTTCAGACGTATGACTGTTAGCAAGTAAATGATAGACACTCCTGTTCAAGGCTCTGTCCTGAAAAGAATTCCAGATAGTGGGACAGAGGAGTGAAAAAAAAGGGGGGCAGCACAAGGATTTCATCTTGGCCCAGCCACTGTCTCACTATGCTCTGAATCGAGCTCCACGGGCATTTCCATTTCCCATTTGGCTCCAGTGGCTGCAGCAAAGTTAATTCACATTCTGGCCGTGTGTGGCCTTCAGGGTTCACATCCCTTACAGAGGCCACAGCCACCGCTGCGTGTTCTCCCTGTATCCAGACCAGCTTAACTCACCTTGCGGCTGCAAGCAAATTAAACAAACACCTATAAACACTATAAACTGAGATGAGGATAATGAAAAGATAAACTCATTAATAATGACAATGAAAGGGCAGTCAAAATAATACCCATGTTTATTTATTATAGTATCTGTCATCAGAGAAATAGGGCATGAGCCATTAATGCCACCTCATGAATCCTCCCTCCACTTTTGTGAGAGAGGAGAGAACACAGATTAGTTATGAAAAAGCCAGTCTGGGACAAGGTTAATCAAGGAGGAATTATTGGAGAAGGGGAAGGCTGAAAAATATGATGACTTTGGAGATCAAAGCTGGACGGGCATTCCCAGGGGTCTGCTGGGCCAGCGTCTGTGTCCAGTTTGAATGGCGAGAGCAGGCCTCCATACTGCCCCCGGCCTCCCACATTAATGTGCTTTCTCCTACTCGGGCTTCTATTCTTTCATAATTACCCCAGCTCCTAGTTTCTCAAAGGTGTCCTAATGTGTATTAATAACCATTATGTTTTAAAGGCTTACCTTTGCATGATTCTCGGTCAATTACAATACAACAGATTTCTTTAACTACTAGGAACTTTTTCAAAGCCTTTAATATGCTAATAAGCATAGGGAATGTGAAGAGGAATATATATTAGGTGGAAGCATTTGAAATTACCATTTCTATAGGTCGAAACAACTGAGCACTGGCAATTTCATCTGGTCCAACCTAATATTATTCAGCACATCCTAATTTGCTTGACTACAAAACTCTTCTGGGGAGCACTCAGTTGTAGTGTAGGTGTCTCGGAACTCACTTTGGGAACCACTGTCTTAAGTAGTTAAATGTGAAGACTGTTAGCTCCTGGAGTCATGCATGTTGTTTGGGTTCCCTGCTCTGCTTGAACAGCACAGTGGGTTAAGCACAATGGAAAGACTTCCACAAGGCAGAGAGGGAATCTCATCAGGCCCTGGGGCTGGGTTTCCAGGAAGGGTGGCCCAGCATGGTATTTCCCAATCTAATAAAAGGGCCAAGATGCACATTACTATATAGAAACACAACTATTGCAGTATTAAGAAGCAAGGATTCTTTGACCTGTAATGTTGCTTTCCAATTTAGTTTTAATACATGAAGTTTCAATGGAAAAAGTAGAGTCTAAATAAGCACGCACATATTAATTCTATAAAAATTATTTGTTGTTCAGCTTGAAAAGGGGCAAAAATCAAAAAAGAAAGTAATCATTTACAAGGATAGAACTATGGATGACTTTTGGTATTCTCTTTGCAAAATTTCCTTAAATGTTGCTATAACATTGTTTCATGGGGAAAAAAATCCTCCCAGAAAATCCCAGTGCACCCCTCCCATTCTTCCTAGGTGGGAGGGTAGTGTCAAGGAGAAGGTGACCTCCAGGCAGGGTTTTGCTAAATTATGTCCTCTGGACTCCTCATTGAACTGGATAGAGTCAAAGATGTAAAGGACAAGTAAAGTGTTGCCCTTTGACAGCTTCTCTGCCTCCCGGCCCAGGTGAAGCCTGCGTGGATCCACAGCCTACAGGCACTTCCCACCCCCTATGGCTCCTTTCCTAAGTTTGTGTGTAAATTGGTTATTTGAAGTTTCCAATAGGGTCCTATAGCAACACTGTTTGTAAATGATGATTAGCTCTCTCAGCAGGCCTCAAACCTGTTGAAGTCCAGTGTTTCAAAAATATTGTACATTTGGCTCAGCGCCTGTGGCTCAGTGGACTAAGGCACCAGTCATGTAAACCTGAGCTGGCGGGTTCGAATCCAGCCTGGGCCTGCCAACCAACAATGAGGGCTGCAACCCAAACAAAAAAATAGCTGGGCGTTGTGGCGGGCGCCTGTGGTCCCAGCTACTTGGGAGGCGGAGGCAGGAGACTCGCTTGAGCCCAGGAATTGGAGGTTGCTGTGAGCTGTGATGCCACGACACTCTACCCAGGGTGACAGCTTGAGGCTCTGTCTCAAAAAAAAAAAATAAATAAATAAAAGGAAATCCAAGATTATATAAAACTCAGATATTCTATTCTGCCAATATACTGTATCATTTACTCTTAATATTTAATGTAAATGTGATTAAACACGTACAATTCATGCCACTTAATGGGCCAAGGCCACGAAGAAGCATAAATTGAGATGATGCAAAATTTATATGGGAAACCATTTAGGGTGAAGAGACCACCTTATAGAAACCATCTATAATTCAGTAGGTGGCACTGTTCCTTCTATTACTCTATATTTAACTAATAGTCTGATTTGAGAGGTCTGTGCTAACAGAGAGCACTTGAAACGTGTCTTGAGTTCTTACAATCCTAGCAGCAGCCTTAATTATTTAGGGCCACAGCTTTTAAATCCGTATCTATGGTCAGGGATGCATTTCACTCTCTGGAGTCTCCTGCTGTTTGGAAGTAAAACAGAAACGTTGATATCCAACACAATGAAAACATGAACTTCCAAGGTCTGTCTTCATGCAGTATTGGTTTCTGTTTTGTTTCAGGACGAGAGATGGCCATGTCCAATTCTGGACGGCTCCTAGGGTCCTATCCTCACTGAAGCACTTATGCCGGAAAGCCCTTCGAAGTTTCCTAACAACTTACCAAGTCCTAGCACTGCCAATCCCCAAGAAAATGAAAGAGTTCCTTACATACAGGACTTTTTAAATAACGCTACTTACCTTTTCTTTGTAGCATGGTAAATCTTTCAGGTAAAGGAGTAGCCAGAATAATGGACCAAACATCTGGTCTTGGGCTGAAATAGCATTTCTTTGGGATTGTGAATAGAATGTAGCAAAACCAGATTCCAGTGGACGAATCATGGATCTTACTCTTTGGCAAGTAAAAGTCAGTCTTAGAGGAGATTCCACTTCTGAGGCGACAGAGCCTTACCTTAAGTCTGCAGTCCACTTGTGAATAGAAAGTGTTAAACTTTCTAGTCATTTTGATTCAAAGTGCAGTTATTAATGTTGTTTTGATGGTAAAAGTAAGTAGGCCTCCAGAGCCTCTCTTAAGTGGCGAAGAGGGTCATATTCCCTCAACTGCAAAGTATGATTTCTGCATTGTATCTTTGATGCAGTGATAGCATTGTTCAAAGTTCTCTCTTGTTGTGGTCAGGGTTGCTCTGATGTCAGCAACTGCTCTCCTTCCTCAGGCTCCCTACTGACCAACAGGACAAAGTTTCAATGGAGCCATGTGGTATGAGGTATTAGCTTAACTCAATTATAGGGTAATCAGGCTGTGCTCCTGACCAATGCAGACACTATATTGGCTTTTTTTTTTAAATGGCGTGCATGTGCAGATGACAAATTTGTATGTCAGATTATACAAGGATGTATTCCTAACCTGCATGACTGTTCAAATGGCTACTGAGTGGTCAGTTGCCATTTATTTGCATCATATTTATTTGTATTTTCTCAACAGATGTTAAGGTACAAAATTGTGTTTTTCTCAATATCTAAAAACCATAGTACTTAAATTGAACATTGCAAAGATGTGTATGAACTATGTAAAGAATTGGTGTTGTCATGATTTAGTTGATACTCCTGTGTACGAGATCTGTCTTTGCTGCTTAACCTCATTAGATTAATCAGCTGGTTTCACCTCTACCCCTGAACAAAAATAGCTCCTTAAAAGTACTGTTCTCCTTCAGTGGCATGTAGTTATCTAATCAAGACACCTCACTCAAGCAAAATCTGCCTTAGGAAAATTTAATATATTTTAAATTATTTTAAAAGAAATGCAACATCTTACTCTTTAGCTTTCTTAATTGGTGCTGTTTGTAGGCCAGTGTAACGTTATATGACTTGTTAAGAAAGTTGAGGAATTTCCTCTACCACTTTTGTTGCTTGAAGAAAAACACCTTTTCAAAATGAGAGGCTTTCATTGAAGGGAAAAAAAAAAGTTAAAA
>CAUYON010183744.1:0-35617 GCA_963573935.1 Arctocebus calabarensis | reverse complement strand
CGGGCCTGCCAAACAACAATGACGGCTGCAACCAAAAAATGGCCGGGCGTTGTGGCGGGCGCCTTTGATCCCAGCTACTTGGGAGGCGGAGGCAAGAGACTCGCTTGAGCCCAGGAATTGGAGGTTGCTGTGAGCTGTGATGCTACAGCACTCTATCCAGGGTGACAGCTTGAGGCTCTGTCTCAAAAAAAAATGAAAAAATAAAAAAATAAAAATAAAAATAGCTGGGTGTTGTGGTGGGCACCTGTAGTCCCAGCTACTTAGGAAGCTGAGGCAAGAGAATTGCTTAAGTCCAAGAGTTCAAAGTTGCTGTGAGCTGTGATGACACAGTACTCTATTGAGGACAATATAGTGAAACTGTCTCAAAAAAAAAAAAAAAACCAGACAAGAAAAAAAAAAAAAGCCCCAAGACTTTAGTGACTCACCTCAAAGAATTTCCAGTCTTTCTGTGTATCTGATATTTTCTCCCTGCAATATAACAATCCCAAGTACAGGTTGAGAGAGAATTTCAATCTTTCAGTCATCTAGTCCTTATTTTCTCCAAAATATATATATATATAGGGTCATAGCCTGTGGCCCCACAACTATTTTGCTAAAATGCTATCAAAAGTGCTGAACACATCACTCAACACATTCTTCTAGCTGCCTAAGTTGCCCAGGTCAAAACCTGAGTGTTTGGTCAAAAGTTAATCAGTAGAAATTTGGGATAAACAAGCCTCCAGTGCTTCTGGGAGGTAAGGAGAGCAGAAGGTGATAGAGGTAACCAGGGTGTTTAAGCAGGCATGGAAATATAGTTAGAAGTGAAAAAAGAAAGAGGAAGAGAAGAAAATAAAATTTTTTTGAGATAAAGTCTCACTTTGTTGCTCTTGGTAGAGTGTGATGGTGTCATAGCTCACAGCAACCTCCAACTCTTGGGCTTAAGCAATCCTCTTGCCTCAGTCTCCCAAGGAGCTGGGACACTCAGCTAGTGTTTCTATTTTTAGCAAAGATGGGGTTCTGCTCTTGCTCAGGCTGGTCTCGAACTCCTAAGAGGTCAAGCAATCTACCCACCTCAGCCTCCCTGAGTGCTAAGATTATAGGCATGAGCCACCATGCCTGGCAGGAAAAGAAATCTTTTTTTTTGAGACAGAATCTCTCTATGTTGCCCTCGGTAGAGGGCCAGGGTGTCACAGGCTAAAGCCATTCTCTTGCCTCAGCTTCCTGAGTAGCTGGGACTAAAGGCTCCCGCCACAATGCCTGGCTATTTTTTGGTTACAGTTGTCACTGGTGTTTCGCAGGCCTGTGCCAGGCTCAAACCCGCCGGCTTCAATGTATGTGGCTGGTAGCCTACTCACTGAGCTACAGGCACCAAGCCAGGAAAAGAAATCTTAAACAATGGTTACAGCTTTGGGTGCACAAAGAAACAGAAACAAAATCCCCAAAGGTCCACCTGTAATTGGTGGCCTGAGAAGACGAGTATGTTCCTCCTTCTGACTGATGCAGGTAGACTTGAGCCCTATCTCTTAAAGGCAGGCATTTGCATAGGAGTTCTTGTAACACAATTCAATGTTTTTTGGTTTGGGTTTTTTGTTGTTGTTGTTTTGTTTTGTTTTGTTTTTGAGACAGAGTCTTGCTCCTCAGGGCTAGAGCGCCATGGCCATTAGCCTAACTCACAGCAACCTCACACTCATGGTTTCAAGCAATCCTCCTTCCTCAGCCTCCTGAGTAGCTGGGACTACAGGCACCCAACACAACACCTGGCTAGTTTTCTAATTTTAGTAGAGATGTGATCTTGCTCTTGCTCGGGCTGGTCTCAAACTCCAGATCTCAAGTGATTCTCCCATCTCAGCCTCCCAGAGCTGGGATTATAGGCATGAGCTACTGTGCCCAGCTTCACAAATTCAATGTTAAGCATACTATTCACTTAGTGAACTTGGCCTCCCCTCCTGACACAGGCCTATGCCTTAGGAAAGCAGTCCTGTCCTGGGGTCCTTTGGGCACTGACTGAGGGAGCTGTGTACCTGCAGTCACTGACCAGTCATGGTGGCCAAGGCCAGACCCAGGGCACTCCAAGGTCAATCCTGGTTTTGCCTCTGCTTTTGTTTGGGCCCTCCTCAAAGTAACTCCCAAGATTGGACCTGGTACCAGGCTCTCTAGTACCATCCGGAACTCTCACATTCTGGGGAAGATGACCTAAATCCTTTAGGACTTTCAGCCTTCTCACAGGGACTTCTTGGTCAGTATGGGGTCAAACTAGCCCTCCATTTGAAGAATGAGGCTGAAGAGATGGTTCAGCTTTTCCTGAGACCTGTCCCTCCCTCCTGCAGACTATCTCCATTATATACTGGTTTTCTCAATTGCAAGCCTTCAATAAAGAATTAAGGCAACAATGATGACAGTGAATGTTTACTAAGTGTGGACTATGTGACAAGTACCATGAGAAGCCCTTTACATTCATTATCATACTTCATCTTCATAATATTCCTATGATATAGTCAACATTATTATCCCTACTTTGCAGTAGTAGCAACTACTGAAGTTGAGACTGAAGTCCAAAGCAGCTGGGTGCAGTGCTTCACACCTGCAATCCCAGCATTCTGGGAAGCTGAAGAGGGAGGATTGACGGAGCTCAGGAGTTTGAGGCCAGCTTGAGCAAGGGTGAGACCCTGTCTCTCCTAAAAATAGAAAAATTAGCCAGGCAGGCATTGTGGCAGGTGCCTATAGTCCCTCGGCAAGAGTATTGTTTGGACCCAGTAGAATAAGGTTGCTGTGAGCTAGCCTGAGGCCATGGCAATGTAGGCTGGGGCAACAGAGTGAGACGCCTCAAACAAAAAACAAAACAAGAAATCCCAACCAACTAAACAAAAAAGACATATAGCAATGGATCCCATACTAAAAGTCAGGCCTGCCAGCTATCTACATCTGTCCTCAAACTGGAAGGTTAGGGGGAAAAGCTTCTTTCAAATGGTTTGCAGATAAAATTATTGAACAACAGAGCCCAGTGGGAAGTTCTGGGGGAAAGCCTCAGTGTTTCATCTGTGTCTCCTGAGGTCTCCACCTGAGGGGTGTGTTTATGTGGGATCTCCGCCTTTTCAAGTCCTCTGCCAGCTGAAACAAGAGACCATACAGACCTGCCAAGCTGAAGCAACAAAACCAGCCAAGCTCAGTGTCAGGCAAACCAAGTCAGCTTGTGTTCTGAGACAAGTAAAGTTCAGAGAAGAGCTAACGTTAGCACAAGGCAGACTGGCACCATCTTAGCAAGGTTTGAAAGGCAAGAATGATTACCCAGGAAACATACACTTTCCTTCTTTGTGTTCTTTTTCTCGACATTAGAAGAGAAGGTAACATGAACCACCTCCACTTCCCCTCAAGTTGCCATAAACACTGGAGCACTTTCTTTCCTAAAGCCCAAAGCAAACTGATATAGCCCACATTGCAGAAGTTAAGTTCAGAATGTTGAGGGTTTCTTCTTGCCACTCTGATTTACCTCTGCACCTGAAACTGAAATGAGTCTATGACATGAGATGCAGAGAATGAGTATACCTGGGGACCTCAGAGGGTTTTTTTGTTTTGTTTTTTGTTTTTGTTTCTCTTGAGACAGAGTCTCACCCAGGCTAAAGTGCAATGGCGTAACTTACTACAGCCTCAAACTCCTGGGCTCAAGCAATCCTCCTGCCTTAGCCTCCCAGGTAACTGGGAATACAGTTGTATGCCACTGCACCTGGCTTATTTTTATATTATTAAAAAAGATGGGATCTGGTTCTTGTTTAGGGTGGTCTCAAACTCTTGACCTCAAGCAATCCTCCTGTCTCAGCCTCCTAAAGTGCCTCAATTACAGGTATGAGACACTGACCCTGGCCAGGGACCTCATGGTTTAAATCTCTGCAGATTTCTTTCTAGCCAGGCATTGTGGCAGGTGCCTGTAGTCTCAGCTACTTGGGAGGCTGAGGCAAGAGAATCACTTAAGTCCAAGAGTTTGAGGTTGCTGTGAGTGGTGACACTATGGCACTCCACTAAGGGTGACGTAGTGAGACTCTGTCTTAAAAAAAGAAAAAAAGGCTTGGCTCCTGTAGCTCAAGCTGCTAAGGCACCAGCCACATACACCAGAGCTGGCAGGTTCAAATCCAGCCCAGGTCTGCCAAACAACAACTCCAACCAAAAAATAGCTGGGTGTTGTGGCAGGCGCCTGTAGTCCCGGCTACTTGGGAGGCTGAGGCAAGAGAATCGCTGAAGCCCAGGAGTTGGAGGTTGCTATGAGCTGTGATGCCACAGCACTCTACCCAGGGTGACAGCTTGAGGCTCTGACTCAACAAGATAAAAAAATTTAAAAAGGGTGGGAGGAGACACCTGTGGCTCAGTGAGTAGGGCACCAGCCCCATATACTGAGGGTGGTGGGTTCAAACCCGGCCCTAGCCAAACTGCAAGAAAAATATAGCTGGGTGTTGTGACGGGTGCCTGTAGTCCCAGCTACTTGGGAGGCTGAGGCAAGAGAATCGCCTAAGCCCAAGAGCTGGAGTTTGCTGTGAGCTGTGATGTCATGGCATTCTACCCAGGGTGACAAAGTGAGACTCTATCTCTAAAATAAAAATTAAAAACAACAAAAACAAGATTCATTAATGTGTTGTGACTTACAGTTTGGAGCATTGCTATGAAAAAGAACAGGCTGTGAAAAGCTGAATGCATAAAGATAAGGACTGATTGTACTTTTAAAAAACACAAAAAGTAATAGTGACTATAAAACTTAAAAATGCTAAGACGAGGGTGGCGCCTGTAACTCAGTGAGCGGGGCACTGGCCCCATTTGCTGAGGGTGGCGGGTTTGGACCCGGACCCAGCCAAATTGCAACAGAAGGGTGGCCGGGCATTGTGGTGGGGACCTGTGGTCCTGGCTGCTCAAGAGGCTGAGGCAAGAGAATTGCCTAAGCCCAGGAGCTGTAGGTTGCTGTGAGCTGTGGTGCCAGGGCACTCTACCTGAGGGTGACAAAGTGAGACTCTGTCTCTAAAACAAACAAACAAAAAAACGCTATGACGATGGATGTGCTAGTTCAGGTCCTTTCAGAAGCAGATGCCAAAATAAGACTAGGCAATCAAGAGATTGATTGGAGAAAATGAGTGTGATGGAAAATGAGGAGAGACCTGGAGAAAGCAAGCAAAACTGTCACATCTCCATGCAGTTCTGATCCTGCAAGAGGGAGGCAGTGAGGTCTGGGTAGGCAGGGTCTCAGACTGTCTCAGACTCAGCTCCATCAGGCCAATGGGGAGCCTTCAAACCCAAATCATCCCTGAGAAGTACCATGTCTGGGGGGAAATGGGCCTGCTGCATGCAAACATCGCTGCAGACAGCCAGGGAAGCTTGGTGCAGTGAACCAGATGTCTGTGTCCCTGCAACTTCATATGTTGAAACCCTAACTCCCAAAGTGATGGTAAGGGGAAGCCTTTCGGAGTAATTAGGTCATGATGGTAGAGGCCTTATGTATGGGATTAGTGCTCTTAGAAAAGGAACCCCATGAGAGAAAGCTCTCTCTTTTTCTACCATGTGGGGATACCATAAATAGTCAATAGTCTGTAATCTAGCAGAGGGTCCCCACCAGAACCTGTCCATGCTGGCTCCCTAATATTAGACTTCAAGCCTCTCAAACTGTGACACATGCATTTATTTATAAGTCACTAGGTCTTTGGTACCTCATTATAGCAACCCAACAAACTAAGACATGTGGCCTCAGGCAAACCTTGTGGTGGATTCAGGGTGTAGCCACAGGGCCACTATTATATTGCACTCTCTGCAGGAGCAGGTCCCAATACCATATTCTCATGGTGCCAGGCTGGAAGACAGAGCCACACTTGTAACTCTACAAAAGAACTGAATATAGCAGTAGAAACTTGAAAGAGCAGAGCTAATATCGTAGGATGAAGAATGAATGTTGCCAGGGACACAGGAAGAGAGTATTCCCAAACCATGGAAAGTCACACAGTGAATCAAATCCCAGGGATGGTGGGCCCAAGACATGCGTTGAGCTATAGAAATGGGCACAAGAGCCTCGGCGCCTGTGGCTCACATACACCTGAGCTGGTGGGTTCAAATCCAGCTCGGGCCCACCAAACAATAATGACAGCTGCAACCAAAAAATGGCCAGGCGTTGTGGTGGGCCCAACACCTGTAGTCCCAGCTACTTGGGAGTCAGAGGCAAGAGACTTGCTTGAGCCCAGGAATTGGAGGATGCTGTGAGCTGTGATATCACTCTACTCAGGGTGACAGCTTGAGGCTCTGTCTCAAAAAAAAAAAAAAAAAAAAAAGGCACAAGAGAAGATAAATGGCCAACAATGCTAAGACATAACCAAAAAACAAAGAAAATGAGCCTGTTCTGAAAATACATTGACATATACATCAATAAATATCAAGTCCCATTTGAAAGACACTTCATATTCATATTTGTTTTTCAACTTTATAGACTAATATAGGTCCTTATAAGTAGCCAAGAAGAAATGAGAGAACATATGCTTGCTTCTTAGATCATGGAGTAACTTGGAGAAAATCTACCACAACCAAAGGGTGAAGTTAACCAAATATAGTCTCTGTCCTAACTTTTCTTTCTGAAGGTAGAAGGAAAAGGTTTGATGATCCAGAAAAACTTAAAAAAGAAAAAAAAAAAATTAACCACAAAGCATATTTATAAAATTCATCACATAAAAGGTAGCAATATATGCTCAGGTAAGAGACACTAAAATACAGATGAAGTTAGAACATTTAGGAAGGTTTAGGTAATGAGCAAAATGAAGTAACACAAATTGGAGAAGCAGGGTGAAAACAGTGATGTATAAATAAATACAGAACTTCATTAAGCATTTTAGATTACCAAACTAAAACCGCAAGAAGGTGTGTGTGTGTGTGTGTGTGTGTGTGTGTATGGGGGTGGGACAAAACATAGAGCATAAGAGAGAATGGAGAAATAGCTAAAATTATATCCTATATCTCAAAAGATCTAACAATTTGTTTGATAATGTAAGATGTTTTAAAATAACCCATACTCCCTTCACTTCAACAAATCGTCAGTTTTTCCATTTATTTTCTTGTCCATAGTAACATCTGTTCTTGAATAAGACTCTTAACTTATCCCTAAACCTAGTGTTTTAAAGCAATAAATATTTACTTGGTGCATTTAATTCTGAGGGTCAGCAACTGGACATGGGCTCAGCAGAGCAGTTCTTCTGGTCCTGGCTGGACTCACTCATGCACTGCAGGCAGTGGTTGTGTCAGCTGGGAACCGTCCTACGCCTGATACAGCATATTTCAATGTTTATACTCTTTGACCCAGGAACTCTTGTTTAATGAATTTATCTCTAGGACAAACCAGAAATTTATCTCAAACAAGCAAGGATATCAAATATGTTCCTGAAGGTAACAGGGGTGAGCTCTTGTTATTGGATCCTAAGTCATCCTCTTTGCAATCTGGCTCACTTTGGGGGTCTCCATTCTGTTGCACCGGTCAGCAATCTTCGGTTTCCTTACTTGACAACTCCTCTGCCAGAGCGTACACAGTCCTGAAGACTGTATTCTCTTTGTACCCTTACACTTAGCACCATGACTACCACTCAATGAATGTGTTGAATAAAACAAAGCAAAATATACTGTTTGGTTCTGTGTTTAAAACAGAAAGATTAATCAATAAAATTCAATGGGACTTCCTCAAATTGGGCTAAAATATTAGAAACATTCCATTCCTAATAAATAAGAAATGTTGAAGTGAAGAAAAAATTACCAATAAGTATTATTGGAAACCTGACTATTGATAAAGAAAAAAATAGATTCATAGTTCATCTTCCATGTTGTAACAAATTCCAAATGAAACAAAGACCAGACTTTTTTGTACTCCTATTTTTAAAAACTAAGCAAGAATGATAAATAGTTTGACCCAGGAAAGGCAATGGCTGGACTATTGAACAGCATCAGATATAGGTGGACATGTTCAAATAAATAAAAATTTAAAACATTTTCTTAATGTGTAAAGACAAAAAGAAAGCAAAAAACTAGGAAAAAAAAAGACCAATCCTCACTATGGGATACATATTAAAAAATTATACAAACACTCAGTTTCCATTCATCATATATGAAAACTAAATGAACAATAAATTATTTATACACAAAAAAGCATAGACTCCACAGTCATGAAAGATATTGAAAGTCCATAAAACATCTTTACTTCAAATGGTCAAAAATATTAAAGTAATAAAACCCAATAAAAAAAGTGTGCTGATTGCTGTCTTTAACCTTTTTAGAGAAAAATTTGTCAGAACTATAAATAAAACTGTTCGTGCCTTCTCGGTAGATAGATACATTCTGGGTAATAAGCCACAAGGAAATAGCCCAAATGAACAAAGTAATCTGTATAAAGATATTCAGTGCAGAAATATTATAAAACAGAAAAACAGAAACCACACAAATGTACACAAAAAGAATGGTTGAACCAATGGGTATGTTACATAACAGAATAACCAGAGCTGCTATTCAAAGTGGTAAGTGAAATTCTGTAAGCAGAGTAACAGAAGAAAGTAGGAAGGAAATGTAAAACACAAAAAGATACCCATTAACAACTCTGTAAGTCTGCCCCTGAGGAAGCTGATCTTTGAAAATGTAGGAAACATAGAAAGAGACACTTCATGTACAGGGTTCTTTTCCTATTTAGTTTAACAACAAAAGTTTTGGCTATGACCATGGTGTGTATCCTACGACTGCTTGGAAGAGATTGGGGTTAAGAATGGAAGCTTTCCAATCTGTAAGGAGGACTGCTTGAGCTCAGGAGTTCCATTCCAGCCTGAGCAAGAGTGAGACCCTGTCTCTATTAAAAAGAGGAAAAACTAGCTAGGTGTTGTGGCGGAGCCTGTAGTCCCCACCACGGGAGGCTGAGGCAAGAGGATCGCTTGAGTCCAAGAGTTTGAGGTTGATGATGCCATGGCACTCTACCCACAGTGACAGAGTGAGACTCTGCCTCTAAATAAATAAATAAATAGATTTTATTTATAGTAGTGTAGCAATTGTCATCCTAAGGTAACAATGATCTTCCCACAGACAGAGCCATCTTATATCCCCCATACATCAGCCAGTATTCAAAACTGTTGTTGCTATAAAACAAGCAGTGAAAGGGCGAGGATACACCCCATCTCCCCACAACACAGGACGCCACTCAGCCTTCTCATCCAGGTGGCCAAGTGGCCCTTGTCTGGCAGCAGGAATCCTTCCTGGCTGAGAACAAGATTTTACTGCGAGACCCTGTCATTTAATCCCAAACAGGGGGAGTTTTATAAATATCAGCTGAGATTCTGGGATTCATTCTGTACTCACTTGGCTCGTGCAAAGGAGACCACACAGGTTTTGGGGATAGATTCCCACCTGAGCCTAATTATTCTGGACAACAGACAAAGGAACACTTTCTTTTCTTTTCTTTCTTTTTTTTTTTTGAGACAGAGCCTCAAGCTGTCACCCTGGATAGAGTGCTCTGGCATCACAGCTCACAGCAACCTCCAATTCCTGGGCTCAAGTGAGTCTCTTGCCTCCACCTCCCAAGTAGCTGGGACTACAGGCGCCCGCCACAACGCCCGGCCATTTTTTGGTTGCAGCCGTCATTGTTGTTTGGCGGGCCCGGGCTGGATTCGAACCCGCCAGCTCAGGTGTACGTGGCTGGCACCTTAGCCTGTTGAGCCACAGGCGCCGAGCCTGAAATTGGTTTTAGAAACAAGTTTGGTTATAAAACATTCAAGTGCAACATGTCATACAAGATGCAGTAGCAAGTAATGTGGAATGGTGGGCTCCAGACCAAGAGAGAGCTGGGCTCGAATCCTGGCACTGCAAGTAATTTGCTGTGGATATTGGGAAGAATCTTCCTCTCTCTGAGCCCCATTTTCTCATCTCCAAAACTATAATGATTATAACAATGAAGCCTATCTCATATAGTTGTAACCATTTAATAACAAAAATAATAGTGATAGAAGTAGTTGGGAATTTTTAATCTCCCCATAATCACTCTTTTCAACTTCAAAGCCATCAGAAAATAGGCTGTGTTATCTAATTAAAATGAGTCATTATTTTGTTATTCAAACACAACTTTAAGAACCAAGGCATCTCCAGTTATAGTCGAGAGAGATCGTACTTACAATATTGTCAGTGTGTCTGATGCATAATAAGTGTTCAGTGGGTATACTGCAAGTGGTGTTTTCCTTCTCTAGGAGAGAATTAGGTTGAATATTAAGCACCACAGTGCATTGAGGGTGGAGGGGATTTAATGATGCCCAGGGCATCTTAGATATTGTCTAGTAGTGCAGACAATATCTTAGGAAACTTCAGGTATCCTAGAAGATATTTCTCAGCTGAGACTCCCTACCACTGCTTCACTCTGAACAGCTCTGTTTTTGCTTATGTTACATATTAGGATTCTATTCAAGATTTTTGGGGTGGATCAATGGTTCTATTAGTTAAATCACCATCTGTTAAGAAAAATCACCAAAAATATGCACCTTCTCCCTTCAAAGATGAAGAAATGGTGACTCAGAAAATTTACTTCTTCAATGGCACATACCTAGTAAGCAGCAGAGGCAGCTCCGTGATTAGAGGTTCATAGCTGATTTTTGTAGAGGGCTCACTGTCAGTGCTGACTCATATCCTCTCAACCCTTCCTCACCCCCAGAGTAGGGCTGCAGAGGAAGATTACCAACTACCTACATCTGCGTGTCTTCACCTGCGGACTTCCAACCTGGGTGGCTGCTACACCTGATTGAGGGCAGGCCAAGAGCTGAAGAGTTAACATCCCCAGGGAGCAAGGTCCGACCAGTGAGTGACATGGTAGTGTTTAAATACCTGAAGTCCTTTGCTCTTCTCATGAGAGAGCTCTCAGATGTGTGTTCTGTAATGCTAAGATTGTTCCTATGAGGTTAACCTGTGGTTACCTATTATGGTAATTTCTTTTTTTTTATAATATTTTATTTTATTTTTTTGAATCATAGCTGTGTACATTCTTGACAATATATAACTTATTGGCTTCCTTTTTCCCTTAGTCCCTTTCTGGAATTTCTGTAAGATCATAGTACTTAGACTATTTTCACTGGAGTCCTTGTCTCAGGATATTTCCTGGGGGATCCAAATTAACATGACTCTTCCCTTGCCGTTTAGCGCTGTCTTCAGTTAGTAATTGATGGATGCCTTGTAATGGAACCAAGGCAAACTGTGGGTGAAGGACTCAGTAAAGGGTGCAACACATGGACAGTTCTGTCTTCCTGTGGCCACATGCTACTTCAACCCTGACCAACTCACTTTGCCAGGCTCCTATTTCAGACTCGCCTGGCACTTTCTGCCTCCTCCAGTATTGCAGTTGTACCTCAATAATGAGCTTGTGCTCTGTCTCCCCCAGGTTATCATGACATCCTCAAAGTCTGGGGCTTCGCCTCCTTCATGTACCATGTTGCTCAGCGTGTGGCAGAAACGCTCCTACCAACCCCCTTTGTTGTGTGTTGATGAAATGGGTCAGGAGTTCCTTTAAGTAGAGAAGCAAGTAGAAAATAAGATACCTGCTGGGGATTAGGAGAAGAGTTTAGCCGTAAAGTTGTAAGAACTCACAAACTATAAAAGGTTTTTAAGTACAGGAGCAGCATTATCAAAGTACTATTTAAGGAAGAAAATGCTGTACTTAAAATAGACCAGATCAAGTGAGCTTAAAATCAAGGAGGCTGTCAAGAAACTGCTGCTGTTATCCAGGTATGAGGGGATGGATTTGGGGAAAGGGGAAAGTCTCTGTCCAGGAGAATGGACAGGAAGGAAATGACGAGAAAAGAGATACTTTGCACACAATTTCAATAGGACTTGTTTCTAGGTAGATATTACCAGATTACACCTGTGTGGTGTTTTCTCTTTTTAATAGTACTGGACTCAAAATTACACAGGCACTGGACAGATATGATATTATTGTTTTTTTATTTTTGGGATTCATTGAGGGTACAAAGAACCAGGTTACAGTGATTGCATTTGTTAGGTAAAGTCCTTCTTATAATTGTGTTCTACCCCAAAAGGTGTGTCACACATCATGATCCCTACCCCCTTCCCTCTCTCTGCTCTTCCCTTCTCCCACCCCTCTCCCTCATTCCCTCTCTCTGCTCTTCCTTTCCCCCACCCCCTCCCTCATTCTCTCTCTCTGTTCTTCCTTTCCTCCACCCCCTCCCTTCTTCCCTCTCTCTACTCTCCTCTTCCTCCACTCTCCACCATGCACTAGGTCATTAATTGTCTTCATATCAGAATTGAGTAAATAGGATTCTTGCTTGTCCATTCTTGTGATGTTTTACTAAGAATAATGTGTTCTACTTCCATCCAGGTTAATACAAAGGCTGTAAAAATTTCCATTTTTTTAATGGCTGAATAGTATTCCATAGTGTACATATACCACAGCTTGTTAATTCATTCCTGGGTTGGTGGGCATTTAGGCTGTTTCCACATTTTGGCGATTGTAAATTGAGCTGCAATAAACAGTCTAGTGCAAGTGTCCTTATGATAAAAAGATATTTTTCCTTCTGGGTAGATGCCCAGTAATGGGATTGCAGGATAAAATGAGAGGTCTAGCTTGAGTTCTTTGAGAGTTCTTCATGCTTCCTTCCAAAAAGGTTGTACTAGTTTGCAGTCCCACCGGCAGTGTAAAAGTGTTCCCTTCTGTCCACATCCATGCCAGAATCTGCAGGGTTTTTTTTGTTTTGTTTTGTTTTGTTTTTTGTAGAGACAGAGGTCTTACTTTCTTGCCCCTTGGTAGAGTGCTGTGGCATCACGCAGCTCACAGCGACCTCCAACTCCTGGGCTTAGGCGATTTCTTTTGCCTTAGCCTCCCGAGTAGCTGGGACTACAGGTGCCCACAACAACGTGCGGCTATTTTTCTGTTTTACAGTTCGGCTGAGGCCGGGCTGGAACCTGCCACTTTCAGTATAGGGGTCCGGTGCCCTACTCGATGAGCCATAGGCGCCACCCAGCATCTGCAGTTTTGAGATTTTGTGATGTGGGCCATTCTCACTGGGGTTGGATGGTATCTCAGGGTGGTTTTTTTTTTTTTAAAGCAACCGCACTGCGAATGAGCCCCCTGTGGTTAGCGTGCTAGGACACGCACTGCCTGTGTAACTAGTGTAGTTGACGGATGACGCCTCCGGACCACGCCGTATGTGCATTATTTTTATATAGTTTGAGGCAGGGTTATAATCCCCCAGAGAGTGTATATTGTGCCTATTAGGGGGTAAATTTACCCATCCCCTTTCTGCTTGCTTGAGAAATCTCTAGAAATCTTTTTTTCTTAAAGGTATGGGCTCTGGGCGGCACTGCTCAGCCGGCCACATACACCGAGGGTGGCGGGTTCAAACCCGGTCCAGGACAGCTAAAAAAAAAAAAAGAAAAGAAATCCTGAGGCAAGAGGATCACTTGAGCCCAAGAGTTGTAGGTTGCTATGAATGACGATGTCACGGCACACTATCCAGGGTGACAGCTTGAGACTCTGCCTCAAAAAAAAAAAAAAAAAAAGCATGAAAGTCACTAAGGAAAGAGAAGTGAGGCAGTGGGACAGCAGACACAGGGGACAAGTTTTGCTTATTCGGGGCCAGGGTGACCAGAGTTGAGTGATAGATGGGGAAAGGTGGGTAGAAAAGTAGGGGCTGCCATGACTCAAGGGCATGTAGACCATACAGACGGTTGGGATTTTATTCTGAGATCATGGGAGGTTTTAAGCAGGGGAATACCATGGCCTGATTTGTTTGTTTGGAAAATACCTGCTGCATGGTGGACAGTGGACTGTAAGGGATAGTGGCAATGCAGGCCACGTCCAGGCTCAGGCAGTGGAGTTAAGTGAGAGGTGCTGGCGACTGGGACTGTAGGAAGGGCCAGAGTGAGATGTACAGAAGTGGAATGACTTGAGATACGTTTCATAACATCGAAGAGGAACTAGACTTGTCAGCCAGACACAGGTCACCACATAGAACTGTTTCCACGGGCAAATACATTCTAAATTCTCAACAGCTTGTTTACAGATTAACTCTTAGGTCACCATTTTGTAGAGCTTTTTGCTTTTTCTTCTTAAAATTTTATTTTAAAAAAATGAAAATCTCTTTTTGACACATGGCTAGTAGGAGACTTGAAGAGGCAAGTAGTCCAAAGAAGGTGAAAGGGAGGGGCATGAGAGTTTAAAGTATCAAAGGGTAATAGTGCTCTCTGCTGTACCATCCCAGGTTACCCTTGGTATCAGGGAGGATTCTGGTTGTAAGAAGAAAACTAAATCAATCCAAAGTAAATTTTAGGGCAGCGTCTGTGGCTCAGTGGGTAGGGAGCCGGCCCCATGTACTGAGAGTGGCAGGTTCGAACCTGGCCCTAGCCAAACTACAACAAAAAAATAGCCTGGTGTTCTGGCAGGGGTGCCTGTAGTCCCAGGTACTTGGGAGACTGAGGCAAGAGAATCGCTTAAGCCCAGGAAGTTGCTGTAAGGTGTGATGACATGGAGATAAAGTGAGACTCTGTCTCTTAAAAAGATTTTTAAAAGTATATTTCATTTTATTATTTATTTATTTATTATTATTATTTTTAGAGACAGAGTCTCACTTTATTGCCCTCTGTAGAGTGCTGTGGCGTCACAGCTCATAGCAACCTTCAACTCCTGGGCTCAAGAGATTCTCTTGCCTCAGCCTCCCGAGTAGCTGGGACTACAGGCGCTCACCACAACGCCTGGCTGTTTGTTTGGTGCAGTTTGGCCAGGGCCGGGTTTGAACCTGCCACCCTTGGCAAATCAGGCCAGTGCCCTACTCACTTGAGCCACAGGTGCTACCCTATTATTATTTTTTTTTTTTATGAGACAGAGTCTCACTTTGTCACCTTGGGTAGACTGCCATGGCCTCGCAGCTCACAGCAACCTCAAACTCTTGGACTCCAGCGATTCTCTTGCCTCAGCCTCCCATGTAGCTGGGACTACAGGCGCCTGTCACATGCCCCGTTGTTTTTAGAGATGAGGTCTCGCTCTCGCTCAAGCTGGTCTTAAATTCCTGAGCTCAGGCAATCTACCCGCCTTGGCTTCCCAGAGTGCTAGGATTACCAGGCTTGAGCCACCACACCAAGCCTCCAAAGTAAATTTTAAAAGAACTTCATATTATTTGGACTCTTAGGGCCTCAGGGCCTGAAATTAAAGACTGGAGTCATTGGGAGCCAAGGCAGCCTGTCTGTCTTCTGTCAGGAGATTGTCTTAGTCTAAGGCTGGAATCTCTCCCTCCCAATTCAGATTGGAACCCAGCTCAGCTCTCAGAGTAGTGGGAGCACATGAGCCACCCATGTCCACCTCTGGACACAGTAAGTGGGGCAGGAAGAGTGCAGTTCCAAGGCAAGTGAGAATTGTTCTTATTTAGTTAGAGACTCCAAAAATATTCTCTACACTCTTAAGATAATTAACCTTTGCAAAGCAAATGTGATATATACGCACTAGTGAAGAAGCCCCTGGCTAGTTGTGGTGTGGCAATGAGGAGGAATGGCATGAGTGTAACCATTCTCTCTCTCTCCTTTCCAGATAGGAAATTTTTCTTTTCACTTTTGTTCTTACACATGCTGTCAGCCCTTCCTGGCCTTCTCCTTCCTCTAGTTTTCTCCTTGCCATCCCTGCCCTACCCTCCACCCTCCTACCCCCGCAGTCTCTGCTACAATGAATCCTCCAGTGTTGTCCTGGCCTTGGCTTTGGCCTCTCCTTTCCTGCCCTCCCCCCCCAACCCCCGGCCAGGTCAGGGAAAGCTAGAACTTTACATGACTTAGTTAATTTTCACAACTTGCCCTCCCCTGGGTTCCCTCTGGGCCTTGGCTCCCAGCCTGCTTGGCAGGGCCTGTGTCCCTCCCTGCCCTCAGAGGCTCTCACAGAGTGTTTTTCCTTAGTTGTCACATTTTCCCCACATTTTGCTCTTAGCTGGTGACCTTGCCACTTATACTGAGGGATCTGCTCAAGCTCTCTCAGAGCCATTTTTTTTTTTTTAGACAGTCTCACTGTGTTGCCCTTGGTAGGGTGCCATGGTGTCACAGCTCACAGCAACCTCCAACTCTTGAACTTAAGCGATTCTCTTGCTTCAGCCTCCCAAGTAGCTGGGACTACAGGCGCCTGCCACAATGCCCAACCATAGCCTCAGTGTATGTGGCCAGCACCCTACACACTGAGCTACAGGCGCTGCCCTCTCTCAGAGACTTTTTAACTGTTTTTTGGTTTTTGTTTTTTTTTTTTGACTTTTTAATGGTTGAGAAGAGTTGGAGGGTATACCTGGGATCTATCAGGGCATTGGATTCCAGATCACCACACTAAAGTGAACACAGCAATAAAGCAAGTCACACAAATATTTTGGTATCCCAGTGTATATAAAAGTTATAGTTACACTATGCTGCAGTCTGTTAAGTGTGTAGAGGCATAATGGTTAACAGATGTCATACCAAATACTTTTTGCTAAGAACTGTTAGTTGTAGCTCGGCGCCTGTGGCTCAAGTGGCAAAGGCGCCAGCCACATACATCTGAACTGGCGGGTTCAAATCCAGCCTGGGCCCACCAAACAACAACGACGGCTGCAACCAAAAAACAAACCAAAAAAAATGGCTGGGTGTTGTGGCAGGTGCCTATAGTCCCAGCTACTTGAGAAGTAGAGGCAGGAGACTCGCTTGAACCCAGGAGTTGGAGGTTGATGTGAGCTATGATGCCACGGCACTCTATCCAGGGTAATAGCTTGAGGCTCTGTCTCAAAAAAAAGAACTGATAGTTGTTAGCTGAACTTTCAGGGAGTCATAGTCTTTTTGCAGGTGTGGGGGGGTGGCTTACCTTGATGATAATGGCTGTTGACTGAGGTGGCTTGGGCAATTTCTTAAAATAAGACAACGAAGTTTGCCACATCAATTGACTCTTCCTTACACGAAAGATGTCTCTTGGAGCATGTGATGTTATCTCATGGCACTTTATCCACAGTAGATCTTCTTTCAGAGTTAGGGTTAATCCTGTCAAACCCGGCCACTCTTTTATCAACCAAGTTTTTTTTTTGGTTTTTTGGGGTTTTTTTGGAGACAGTCTCACTTTGTCACCCCTGGGTAGAGTGCTGTGGCATCACAGCTTACAGCAACCTGCAGCTCCTGGGCTTAGGTGATTCTCTTGCTTCAGCCTCCCGAATAGCTGGGACTACAGGTGCCCACCACAACACCTGGCTGTTTTTTGTTGCAGTTGCCACTGCTGTTGTAGCTGACCGGGGCCAGGTTCGAACCCACCACCCTCAGTATATGGGGCCAGCACCCTACCCATTGAGCCACAGGCACCGCCCTCAATCAAGTTTTTATAGTATCCTAAATCTTCTATTGTCATTTCAGCAGTGCTTACAGTATCTTCATCAGGAGTAGAGTCTATCTCAAGAAACCACTTTATTTGCTCGTCCCTGAAATCTCAGGTTTCGGTCACATCGTCAGGCTCCCTTTCTGATTCGAGTTCTCTTGCTGTTTCCAGCACATCAGTAGTTACTTCCTCCACTCAAGTCCTGAATCCCCCAGTCATTTGTGGCGGTTGGAATCCACTTTTTTTTTTGCAGTTTTTGGCCAGGGCTGGGTTTGAACCCACCACCACCAGCATAAGAGGTCGGCGCCCTACTCCTTTGAGCCACAGGCATTGCCCTGGAATCCACTTCTTCCAAACTCTTGTTAATGTTGATATTTCGACCTCCTCCCAAGAATCACAAATATTCTTTTTTTTTTTTTTTTGCAGTTTTTGGCTGGGGCTGGGTTTGAACCTGCCACCTCTGGCATATGGGGCTGGCGCCCTACCACTTTGAGCCACAGGCGTCGCCCCTTCTTTTTGAGACAGAGTTTCACTTTGTCACCCCTGATAGAGTGCTGTGGTGTCACAGCTCACAGCAACCTCAAACTCTTGGACTTAAGTGACTCTCTTGCCTCAGCCTCCCAAGTAGCTGGGACTACAGGTGCCTGCCACAACTCTCAGCTATTTTTTTTTTTTTTTTTTTTTTTGAGAGAGAGCCTCAAGCTGTCACCCTGGATAGAGTGCTATGGCATTACAGCTCTATGGCATTACAGCTCACAGCAACCTCCAACTCCTGGGCTCAAGCGAGTCTCCTGCCTCTGCTTTCGAAGTACAGGTGCCGGCCACAACACCGGCCATTTTTTTTTTTGTTTGCAGCCGTCATCGTTTGGTGGGCCAGGCTGGATTCAAACCAGCCAGCTCAGGTGTATGTGGCTGGTACCTTAGCCACTTGAGCCACAGGCACCGAGCCAACACTCTGCTATTTTTTTTCTTTTTAGAGACAGTGTCTCACTCTTGCTCAGGCTGTTCTCAAACTCCTGAGCTTAGGCATGAACCACCATGCCTGACCAGTACAGCAGGTTGTTTGACAGGTTTATTGAGATATAATTCACATACCACGCAATTCACTCACTTAAAGTATTCATTAATTTTTTTATATATTACATTAATTTTTTAAGTTATGATAAAATATATAACCTTTTAACTTTTTTTTTTTTTTTTTGAGACAGAGCCTCAAGCTGTCACCCTGGTTTGAGTACTGTGGCATCACAGCTCACAGCAACCTCCAATTCCTGGGCTCTAGTGAATCTCCTGCCTCCGCCTCCCAAGTACACGCCCGGACATTTTTTGTTTGCAGCTGTCGTTGTTTGGCAGGCCCGGGCTGGATTCGAACCCACCAGCTCAGGTGTACGTGGCTGGTGCCTTAGCCCATTGAGCCACAGGCGCCGAGCCCCTTTTAACTTTTTTTTTCTTTTCTTTTTTCAATTTTGTGAAGGTTTTTACAGAGTCTCACTATGTAACCCTTAGAGTACAGTACTATCACAGCTGACAGCAACCTCAAACTCAGGCTTAAGTGATTCTCTTGTCTCAGCCTCCCAAGTAGCTGGGACTACAGGGGCCCGCAACAACGCCTGGCTATTTTGTTATTTTTGTTGTTTAGCAGGCCTGGGCTGGGTTTGAAACCACCAACCCCAGTGCATGGGGCCAGCATCTTAACCACTGAGCTATGGGTGCTGAGCCCTTTTAACCTTTTAACTTTTTTTGTAACCACCGTAAACTCAACCAAATGGTACTTTTAACCTTTGTTTTACTCTGAAGATTATATATATATATATATATATTTTTTTTTTTTTTTTACTCTGAAGATATTTTTTAGAATGTTTTCTGTTTGGGGTTTTTTGATTTTCTTTTTTAGAGACTGAGTCTCATTTTGTTGCCCTCAGTAGAGTGCTGTGGCGGCACAATTCACAGCAACCTCCAGCTCATGGGCTTAGCGGATTCTCTTGCCTTAGCTTCCTCTGAGTAGCTGGGACTATAGGCACCCGCCACAACACCTGGCTATTTTTGTTGCACTTTGGCTGGGGCCAGGTTTGAACCCGCCACCCTTGGTATATAGGGCCAGCGCCCTACTCACTGAGTCATAGGTGTTGTCCAGGTTTTTTGATTTTTTTTAAATCATTTTGGCCATTTTTTAAAAGAGATGGGGTCTCACTATATTGCCCAGTCTAGATTCAATCTTCTAGGCTTAAGGGATCCTCACATCTCAGCCTTCTTAGCTGGGACAATAGGCATGCACATCTGATCCTGGCTTCATTTCAACAGTTTTAAGTTTCACTTATGTGAAATGGCATCAATTCCATTTCACAGTATTGTACAACTATCACCTGCTACAGCAGCTTTTCATTTAGATTTGGTCAAATTTATTAATCTGCATGATTTATGCTGAAAGCTATTCTTCTATCCCATATTTTCCTCTAATTTTTAAAAGAGTTTTGTTTTGGGGACAGTGCCTGTGGCTCAGTGGGTAGGGTGCTGGCCCCATATACCTAGGGTGGCGGGTTCAAACTGGGCCCCAGCCAAACTGCAACAAAAAATAGCCAAGCGTTGTGGCAGATGCCTGTAGTCCCAGCTATTTGGGAGGCTGAGGGAAGAGAATGGCCTAAGCCCAAGAGCTGGAGGCTGCTGTGAGCTGTGACGACACAGCGCTCTACTGAGGGCAATAAAGTAAGACTCTGTCTCTACAAAAAAAAGAAAAGTAAAAAAGTTTTGTTTTTCATTTGCATGTTTTATCTACCGGGGGTGGAGGGGTGGGGGTAGGGGCGTGGGGTGGGGTGGTGTTCTGTGTTTGAGTCTGTTTCTGGACTGTTCCTTTTTTTTTTTTTTTTTTTTTAAATTATTTTATTTTATTTTTTTTTTTTTGAGACAGAGCCTCAAGCTGTCACCCTGGATAGAGTGCTGTGGCATCACAGCTCACAGCAGCCTCCAATTCCTAGGCTAAAATGAGTCTCATGCCTCCGCCTCCCAAGTAGCTGGTTCTACAGGCACCCGCCACAACGCCCAGCCATTTTTTGGTTGCAGCCATCTTTGTTGTTTGGCGGGCCTGGGCTGGATTCGAACCCGCAAGCTCAGGTGTACGTGGCTGGCGCCTTAGCCCGTTGAGCTACAGGCGCCGAGCCGTGGACTGTTCCATTTTGTTAAATTGTTTGTCTCTACCCCATTCCTCTGCTGAACATGAGGAACTGTATTAAACAACCACAACACGAGGAACTGTATTAAAGGGTCTCAGCATTAGGAAGGTTGAAAATCACTGCCTTAGAGAGATTTGATGTCACCTCAGCACATCTTCCTCTGCTTGACATTTGTTTGCTTTCAGGCTCTTACCTCTCTCAAGCTGGGCCCTTGAGCAGCGTATCCCTGTGCAAAATCTACTGGTACCTGGACTCAGAATGAGGGAGAGGAGGAAGAAAATAGAAAAATGTAGAAAAATCACTGTCGTCTGTTGAATTTATACCATGAGTGGATATAGCACTAGAACTACACATATCTTGTTTAAGTTTTTATAGCACAGACTCAGAGAGGTAAAATACATGTGATTCCATGCCCAGGCCTTCTGACATAAAGCTGTGCCCTCTACCTCCCCCACATGGCATCATAGTTAAGAGCGTGATTTTTAGAGCTAGACTCCCTGCGCTCTTAACTCTGTCAGTATGACCTTGGGCTAACTATTTCATTAGTCTGGGGACCATTGCGTCCTTTGCCTCCTTTGCAAAGGTTTGTGACCATTTCTATGGAATTTTTACAAGGGTTAATTAAGTAGGTTAATATATGTAAAGTGCTTAAAATAGGCCTGGTATGTGAGAAGTGCTATTCGTTTTTTGTTTTTTTTTTTTAATTCACATAAATTTGAAGGAAAAGAAGTGCTATTCTGTGTTCCCATGACACTCTACCTAAGGTGACAGCTTGAGGCTCTGTCTCAAAAAAAAGAAAAGAAAAAGAAAATGTCACGACATACCAGAATACTGAAAACTGGTGCCATCACTCACAATGCTTTGTGATTGAGAGCTTGGGCCTCTATCCCAGCCAAAGGATAGCATGATGATTGATGCAACAGAAGAGGATGGAGAGGAAGAGGCCGCATTAATGGTGTTTGAGTTGAGTCTTGCAGGGTGAGACGGGGTTGTGGGAGGGGATAGCAGTGCCACTATGACTGGAAGGCATGATAAGTGTGATAAAGCTAAGTCCCATAGGGGAACCAAATATTGATAACTCCTTTTTTTTTTTAAGAGACAGAGTCTTACTTTGTCACCCTCGATAGAGTGCTGTGATGTCACAGCTCACAGCAACCTCCAGCTCTTGGGCTTAGGCGATTCTCTTGCCTCAGCCTCCCAAGTAACTGGGACTACAGGTGCCCGCCAGACACCAGCTATTTTTTTGGTTGCAGTTTGACTGGGTTCAAACCTACCACCCTCCGTATATGGGGCCAGCACCCTACTCACTGAGCTACAGGCGCTGCCTTTTTTTTTTTTTTTTTGAGACAGAGCCTCAAGCTGTTGCCCTGGGTAGAGTGCTGTGGCATCACAGCTCACAGCAACCTCCAACTCCTGGGCTTAAGCAATTTTCTTGACTCACCCTCCCAAGTAGCTGGGACTTCAGGCACCCGCCACAGTGCCTGGCTATTTTTTGGTTGTAGTTGTCACTGTTGTTTGGCGGCCCACACTGTTTTTGAACCCACTAGCTCTGGTGTATGTGGCTGGCATCCTAGCCACTTGAGCTATAGGTGCTGAGCCAATAAATCTGTTTTTCCCCCCCGCCCTGGGTAGAGTGCTGTGGCATCACAGCTCATAGCAACCTCCCAACTCCTAGGCTCAAGCGACTCTCCTGCCTCTGCCTCCCAAATAGCAGGGACTACAGGTGCCTGCCACAACACCTGGCTATTTTTTTTTTTTTTTGGTTGCAGCCATCATTGTTGTTTGGTGGGCCCGGCCTGGATTTGAACCTGCCAGCTCTGGTGTATGTGGCTGGTGCCTTAGCCCCTTGAGCCACAGGTGCCAAGCCTTTTTTTTTTTTTTTTTTTTGAGGCAGAGCCTCAAGCTGTCACCCTGGTTTGAGTGCTGTGCCATCACAGCTCACAGCAACCTCCAATTCCTGGGATCGAGCGAGTCTCCTGACTCTGCCTCCCAAGTAGCTGAGATTACAGGCGCCAGCCACAATGCCCGGCCATTTTTTTGTTGCAGCCATCATTGTTGTTTAGTGGGCCTGGGCTGGATTCGAACCTGCCAGCTCAAGTGTATGTGGCTGGCTCCTTAGCCTGTTGAGCCACAGGCACTGAGCGCGAGCCTTTTTTTTTTTTTTTTTTTTGAGACGGTCTCACTATGTCACCCTCAGTAGAATGCTATGGTGTCACAGCTCACAGCAACTGCAAACTCTTTTGGGCTTAAGCAATTCTCTTGCCTCAGCCTCCCAAGTAGCTGGGCTACAGGGGCCTACCCACTGAACTACGAGCGTCGCCTTTTTTTTGAGACAGAATCTTACTCTGTCTCCCTAGTTAGAATGCTGTGGCATCATTTTAGCTCACCGCAACCTCAAACTCTTGGGCTCTAGTGATTCTCCTGCCTCAGCCTCCCGAGTACCTGGGACTACAGGTGCCCCGCATAGCATCCAGCTAATTTTTCTATTTTTAGCAGAGATAGGATTTCATTTTTGCTCAGGCTGGCCTTGGATTCTTGACCTCATGCAATCCTTCCACCTCAGCCTCCCAGAGTGCTAAGATTACAGGCTTGAGCGACTGCACCTGGCCCCTTTACTTTTATATACTTTCTGTACTATGCCGAATAGCATGTCCTTGTGTGTCAACAAGGTGTCTCTCCCTTTTTTTTTTTTTTTTTTTTTTTGGAGACAGTCTTATTCAGTTGCCCAGGCTAGAATGCCCTGGTGTTAGCCTACCTCACAGTAACCTCAGACTCCTGAGTTCAAGTGATCCTCCTTCCTCAGCTTCCAAAGTAACTGGGACTACAGGTACCCATCTCAACAGCTGGCTAATTTTTCTATTTTTTAGTAAAAACAAAGTCTCATTCTTGCTTAGGTTGGTCTCAGACTCCTGAGCTCAAGCATTCCCCTGTCTCAGCTTTCCAGATGTTAGGATCAGAGGCATGAGCCACTGTGCTCAGCCTCAACAAGGTGTCTTGATAAATCATTTTGTTGGTAAAAGTTTGTCTTCCCTATTAGAAGGCAAGGCCTGAGAGTTGGGGACTTGGTCTTTTGTCCTTTTGAAGTCTCTTGGTGGCCTTTGTACTGGGCATGCCACATGAAATGCAGCTTGATCACCTTCATTCCTTTTTCTTCCTGTAGTTTGGTGCAAGCAGAATACTGGCATGATCCCATAAAGGAGGATGTATATCGCAACCACAGCATCTTCTTGGCAGATATAAATCAGGAGAGGGTAAGTGTCCAAACCAGGCTCTCAAAGTTGTGCTTTTTTATTCTATTCATGTCATCATAACCAAATCAGCAGTGACATTTGACCCAAACTGTCCTGGGCAGAATCTAGGAAACAGAAGTTCTGTTTTGGGAGGCAGTGCTTTTGAGATTTGGTTCCTTTTAGGGCTGTTGAAATTCACTTGGCTTTCTTCCCTTTAAGTTCTTTCCCTTTCCTAATGTTGAAGCAGCAGGATAAGCCCAGTAAGTTGCTGATGGGCTAAGTGGAAACCCATAGCTGCTTTTAAGGAGGAAAGTTTTCCTGACTATTTTGGTCTATTTTGCAGCAGACTTTCTCAAAAGAGAGACTATGGAGGATGCTGGCTAAGTCCCAGATATGAGCATGGTTTGGGAGGTTCTGGTCAACGAGATGGCTCAATTTATATTAGGCTCATTAGAAGAGTTTTTTTGGGGGGAAGGGGGGACGTGATTCTTTTTATTTTTAAACAAAAGGTTTTGTCTCATTGGCACCCATAGCACAGTGGTAACGGCACTGGTAACATGCACCGAGGGTAGCGGGTTCCAACCTGGCCCAGGGCCTCATAAACAATGACAACTGCAACAAAAAAAAAATAGCCGGGTGTTGTGGGGGGGCACCTGTAGTCCTAGTGACTTGGGAGGCTGAGGTGAGAGAATGACTTAAGCCCAAGAGTCTGAGGTTGCTGTGAACTGTGATGCTGTGGGACTCTACCAAGGGTGACATGGTGAGAACTCTGTCTCAAAAAAAAAAAAAAAAAGAAAAGAAAGAAAGAAAGAAAAGAAATGCAGAAAATGTGCAAAGCTAAAGTTTTTTTAAAAAAAAATGGAGAAAAATAATCAAAGCCGATGGTCAAGTTAAGTTCGGTATGTTAATAATAACCTAATGACAGCAAAGATTGTATTGGAGTCATAAGTATCTCTTTACAGATGCCAAGGGCACAGGCCAATGTTTTATAAGCTGTGGATATTTATTCAAGCATGTCTGGCTCTGTTGATTTATAGCTTTTGGTATTTCTTGATGATTTTCCATGTCAAGAAAATATTTTTTTAATGAGATGAACTTTATAGTGGTCAGAGGTCAGACAACTAATTAAAGTGAACAGCAGTCCTGAGTAAATAAATAACCAACAAACGAGAGAGGGAGATTTGCTTAGGCTGGCACCTCTCTAAATAAAGAGCTATGTCATTAGGCAATAAAATATACTTAGCTGAACTGCCTATAAATAGAAGGGTACTGTGGGATAGCAATTGTGGATGGGGACAGAGAGAATCATCACTCTTGCCACTGAATGCAATGCAACAAAGTCATTCAGGGTCTGAAGTCAGACAGACCCAGGTATGAGTCAAGAATCCTTTGCTTCTTAGTTAACTCGAAAACCTGTTCCCCAACTGGGCACATTAACTTCTCTAAGGTTCATCTTTTTATCTGCAGATGGGAATTATAAAAGTATCTACATCTTCAGATGATTTTGAGGATTGAATACTGTCCAGGACTCCTTAATGGAGGCACAGACATATGCAAGGTTGCTAGCTATTTCTTGTTCTCTGCCTGCATCATCCCATGGTGAGCCCATTTTTCACCATTGCAAGAGGGGAAATTCCCTTCCCCAACCCACTACTTTTGGCATCTGCTGAATTCCCCAAAGGGGATAGAATAAGGGACAGGGCCTTGGACACCAGATTCTCAGATCCCATATTCTGTGCATCCACCTGCCATATCAGTCACTGGAAGGTGGCCTATGATGTACCCACCTCCATGTCAGTCCCTGGAAGGTAGCCTGCGATGTGCACCCATCCACCATGTCAGTCCCTGGAGTGTAGCCTGCTGTGTGCACACATCCGCCATGTCAGTCACTGGAAGGTAGCCTGAGATATGCACCCACCCGCCATGTCAGTCACTGGAAGGTAGCCTGCGATGGCAGAAAAAAGTGTGAATTAGTCAACTTGAGTCCACATATGGGTACTAATCAGGGGCCAAGAAAGACAGGCATTTTTTTTTTTGCACTGATATATTTATTAAGTGAGTGGGTTTTATACTACTAAGTAATTTCCAGAGAGACCATATTGGCAAAGTACGAATGGAAAGGGGTGATTTAAACATTTCCCCTTTAGGCTAGACATCTGAGGAGAAATAAAGAAAAAAATCATTAATGAAATCCCTATCTTGACACACTGAATTATGAACACATAGCACAAGAAAGTGATTTCCACCAGCTGCTCAGCTGTGGTAATAATTAAACCCTTAAGCCCAGCCTCCTATTTTATTTATTTATTTATTTATTTATTTATTGGAAAGGGGTATATCTTATATTAGTGACTTCAGTCCCTAAAAATCAAATGTTGTTTAAAAATATTTGTGGTACTCAAAGGCATCAACTTAGTAAAATAAAGCTATTTTTCTGAAATCATTGTTTTAGTTATCTTTCTTTTGTTTTGATGACATAGGGGATTTGGTTCAAATTTTGAAAAGCTCTGTGGACACAGAGGGAGAAACATAGATTAGCATTGGTAGGTTGTTTTTCATGGCGGATACAACACTTGAGCCTTTGTTTTGTAGGGATGACAGAGTCCATCAGAGAAGCTTGAGCCTTCCTCCATAAAACATGTGTGTGCACTTAACAACTTCACATCCAGTTTCAGGGGCCTCGTTAACACCCGTGTAGAATCCACTATTTTCATCGATTGAAACTTCATATGCAAACCACATAGCTGTCACAGATGTTTGTCAAGCCATTATGGATTCTGGCAGAACAGGTGCAAATGGTTTCGATGGCATTGATTTTGGAGACTCAGTTGGGTCCTTAAAAGGAGCATCTATCTCCCAAAGTAATAAAATTTGTACGTTTGCCACGCTGTCTCTCCTGGGAAGATCAGTCCTTCTTCTTAACCTGCTCAGAAGACCCTTTGCACTTCACAGCTCGACTTCTAGGGGAGGTCGTGTTTACAGAGCTGGCAGCGCGGCCAGCCCAGAAGCCGTGCGGGGTCATTGGAAGAACACACTGCTGTCAGCTCACACCACACTTCCCATTAAGCAGAGTTAAGAAGGGGGAGCATTAGTCTCTATTTCACAGAAAAATTTGTTTCCAAAACTCTTGATCCCTGAGGGCCCAGTTTCTTCCCCAAGCCCTTAAGCTAATCTGTCTCAAAAGTCCCGTTGGAGGGTACAAGGAGAGCTGCTGAGGACATCATGCTGGGGTATTTTGGACAATTTCAACTCTGAGTCTCTGCAAATGCATGCATTTAGTGTGGAAGAGCAGGGAGGCTGCAATGAGGGTCAGATGTCATCCTGGGTCATTTACAGTTTACAGGACTAGGTATACTGCCTCATAATGGGAAAAGATATTTGCATATTATGAATCAGACAAAAGCTTGGTAACTAGGATCTATAGAGAACTCAAATGAAGCAACAAAACAAGAGCCAATAATCCCTTATATCAATGAGCAAGTGAGATGAATAGGACCTTCTTTCAAGATGACAGAGGAACGGCTAACAAACCTATGAAAAAAATCCTCATCGTCCCTAATTGTCCAAGAAATGCAAATCAAAACCACCCTGAGATATCACCTAATCCCAGTGAGAATGGCCCACATCACAAAGTCTCAAAGCTACAGATGCTGGCGTGGATGTGGAGAGAAGGGAACACTTTTACACTGATGGTGGGACTGCAAACTGATACAAGCTTTTTGGAAGGAAGTATGGAGAATCCTCAAAGAGCTCAAATTGGAACTCCCATTTGATGCTGCAATCCCAGTACTGGGCATCTACCCAGAAGGAAAAAAATCCTTTTATCATAAGGACACTTGCACTAGACTGTTTATTGCTGCTCAATTTACAATGGCCAAAATGTGGAATCAATCTAAATGCTCACCAATCCAGGAATGGATTAATGAGCTGTGGATATGTATACCACGGAATACGATTCAGCCACAAAAAAGATGGTGACTTTACATCTTTTGTATTAACCTGGATGGAGTTCAAACACATTCTTCTTAGGAAATCATCACAAGAATGGAGAAGCAAGAATCCAACATACTTAATTCTGATATGAGGACGATTGATGCCAGTACGTGGTGGGGGTTGGGGTTTGGGGGAGTGGTGTCAGGGAGGGAGGGGAATGAGGGGTCATGGTGAATGACACACCTCTTAGGGGTGGGGCACAATTATAAGAGGGACTTTACCTTCCGATGCAAGCAGTGTGACCTGGTTCTTTCTACCCTCAATGAATCCCCAACAATAAATCAAAAATAAATATATAACTGCCTTGTAGATGCTGTGGGGAACCCCCAGATGCCCCTTCTAGAATACAGGTGCTTGTTCTCCCAGCTCTGGCTCCTGGTTGCTCATGGCTGTGGCCCTCCTGAGGATTTGCCCTCCACTAAAGGGACCTGCTTTTATCCAAGGCTGTGCATTCACTCGGGGGCCTGCGCCCATGATGACAAACACCTGGCCCCGTACCTCAATTTTGGACTTCACTGATGGACCTTCCTAGCTTTGGCTCTTCCCATGGCATCAGCTGCAGCCGCTGCCGTAACTGCATCCTGTTTCAACTTCTCCCTCGGCCCCACGTGGCTCCCCTCCTGCCCTAACACACTCCCCTCACCCTAAGGACTCTCCCACGAAGCCTGCTGTATGCAGATCTTCTCTCTGAGTCTATTTCTCAAGAAGCCTGACTTGTGACACTCTTCAAGTGTCACTGTCATCATCTGCAAAGTGGCTTCGGCACGATGCCTGCACAACATCATAGGGTCCTTTGAAGATTCGATGAGCCTCTAGCTGTAAAGTGCTTAGCGCAATGTCTGGCACAGGGTGAGCCATCCCAGTATCCCCCAACGTGACCCACAGAATCAATGCAATAGGTATCAACATCCAAGCAGACTTTTTGGGAGAAGATCAAATGAAATATGGCATGGAGAAATTGACAGACTGATCCTAAAATTCAGAAGGAAAGGCAAGGAATCGGAATAGACCAAACAACACGGAAAGAGAAGAAAAACCCCAGAGGCCTCACACATTCCAACTTCAAAATTTACTGCAAAATCAAGACAATGTAATACTCACATAAAGACAGATGTATGAATCAATGGAAGATAACTGTGAATCTAGTAAGAAACTTGCATACTGATGACTAATTGATTTTTGACAAGAGTATCGAGATTATTCAACGGGGAAAAAATAATGGTCCTGGAAAGACAATATCCACAGACACTTGAATCAATATAAACCCTCTTTTTTTTGTACATCATATACCAAAATTAACTCAAAATAGATCCAAAACCTGAATATAAGAGCTGAAACTATAAATCTCTTGGATTAAATGATGGTTTAGGCAACAAAAAGAAATAGATAAATCAAACTTCATCAAAATCAAGAAGTACTATGCTCCAGAGGACACTACCAAGAAAATGAAAAGACAGTGTACAGAATGGGATAAAACCTTTGAAAATCATTTATCTGATAAGGGATTTTGATATAGAATAAAGAACTCTTACAACTCAATACTAAAATTTCAAATAGCCAGTTTAAAAATGGGCAGAAGATCACATTTTAATGTGTTGATCATTTCTGGACATGACTCCATCTGGCCTTCTAGATCTGAGGGCAGATAATATGTTTCATTTCTTTCTGTATTTCTAGACCCTATCCTAGGAGTACCAAAGAACATGGGTTTTAAAGTAGGATTCCTTTGTCTCAGTCATGACTCCAACACTTCATTAACTATTTGGCATTGGACAAGTTACTTTATTTCTCTAATCCTCCTTTTTCTCATCTATAAGATGGACCTAATAATACCTATCTCATAGAACCATTGAGGCTGACTGCAAGCAGGCATGTAGAACTCTTAGCAAAATGCCCAGAATAAGAAATAGTTCCTAGATCACAGCTACAATTCTGAGTCAAAATTGTTGTGAATGATCACATTATTGTTCATAATAGTAGTAACAACAACCAATGCAATAGCAAAATGGCTTGTCACTGCCAGAGCACATCTATTGACAATAGATATACCATTACTCACATTCATCATCAGCCCATTTTGAGTCTGAGTGTATGGGTGATCTTATGAGGAAGATGGTAGCGCCAAACTGGCCCCCAAATTATTGTTGTACGTGAAGCCTCCCATGGACTGACTGTGGTTCAGTCCAGACTATGTGGTAGCGTCCTACAAGGTTTATGGGGCTAATGTCACCAGCACAAGACTGGAACAAAGATAGGTAAACCCCAGAGGATGTTTCATGTTTCATTTTTTTCATTTGCTCCATTCCAAGCTGGAAGGTTGACCATGAGTTTGTTTATGGTCCATACACCTGTCTGTTCTGCATCGGGAAGCCTGTTTACAGAGAGCTCTTAACCACGTGTTTTCCAGGATATATGGTGGGAATGACCTTCTTACCTGATTGCACGACTGTAGCCGGGCAGGCATGTTCATCAGCGTGGCAGTGGGGGCCTCCGACTAATCAATTTGCACTAATGCAACAAACATGCAGTAGCTCCAACCCAGAAATGCTCAGTACATTGATCATTTCAGAGAAGATCAGAGAATCCATTCCCCTCTGGTCTAGAAATGTTTTGGTCCCCTGACATACATAAGGCAGTAACCAGAGTTGTCCAAAAAGGAGAGACAGTGTGTTCATCAGACATTTGCAACCAGACTAGAGAAAGAGCCAAACCATTAATCATAAAAATGGATTACTGGGGGCCAGCTTTCTTGGAAAGTCTCTGGTTTAAAGTTTCACTTTGCCAACCTCATGATCTATGAAGCAATCACAAGAGTTACACAGTCCAGAGGGAATGAGGGTGGAGGTGTGAGTCTGGCTCCCACACTTGTCTTCATGAAAGTGCTTAGCACAACAGTCATTGGTAGTCTCTATGTATCTCCTTAAATATAAGCACCACAGAACCTAAATTTCCTGTGGTCTCTGAGATGTCCCCTAAGGTATCTAAAGTCTACAGACCATGAACATAAAATCAACAGGCAAAACTAAACACAGAGGTCAATGACCAGTCATATTTTTGAAATGTTTGTGTGTTATTGACCTATAGCAGGGTTTCTGCAAAGGACACTGGGTTGCTTAAGCCTGAGCAGCCCGGTGCTGAATATCTGGAGTCATGACAAAAGTTGACACTGCCTCCAGCCACTCACAGCTGCTGGAAGTAGTGATGGGCAATGATTTAATCAATCGCACCTGAGTAATGAAACCTCTATGATAACCCCTAAAGAGTAGGGTTGGGAGAGCTTCCTTGGCGGTGAACACGATAAGGGGCTGAGATGGTGACACCCCTATAGATAGAGCATTGCTGTTCCCCAACCTAGTCCCTCCCCCACACCTAGTCCTGGGTTTCTCCTCTTCCTTCCCTGCTAGATCCCCAAAGACGTGGCATTAAAGATTGCTTGTGTCAGACCACCTCAGGCTACATTCTTTAAGCTTCATTCATTTTACAGACAGCAATCTCCTTCTAGCTTCACAACTGGAATAAAAAGTGATTTGCTAAAGCAGAGGAAGAATTGGGGTGTGAGCATCACATTTCTTTTTTTTTTTTTTTGAGACAGAGCCTCAAGCTATCAAGCTGTCACCCTGGATAGAGTGCTGTGGCATCACAGCTCACAGCAACCTCCAATTCCTGGGCTCAAGCGAGTCTCTTGTCTCCGCCTCCCAGGTAGCTGGGACTACAGGCGCCTGCCAAAACGCCCGGCCATTTTTTGGTTGCAGCTGTCATTATTGTTTGGCAGGCCCAGGCTGGATTCAAACCTACCAGCTCAGGTGTACAGGCATACGTGGCTGGCGCCTTAGCCCATTGAGCCACAGGCGCCGAGCCGAGCATCACATTTCTTACTCTGCCTTTTACAAGCCTTGATGTGTCCAGAGCTGGCCAGACTGAAGGGGCTTATCAGTGGCCATAGGCAAGGAGAGCGGGAAGACCCAGTCCGAACCCAGCCCGGGCCCTCCAGGGAAGGCACAGCTCACTCCCCTGTAGCACCAAGACTCTTGGAGGACACCCAGGGTTGCAGTAGTTCGTGCAATTCCTCAGTGACCATTCAGTATCACCAACCTGGGAGCCCTACTGGTTATAGAGTCAAGCTCCTTCAAGCCAATGCCTACCCTTCTTCTCTCAGAGGGACACAAAGCAATGGTTTAGCTTTTCCTTTTTAACCCTCCAATCACAACCAGTTTCATTCCCTTTCTCAAGCATCAGGGTCTACTACCACCTTCCAAGAGGGAACTGCAGTGTGACAGCTGCCATAAACAATATGTAAATAATGGGCATGTCTGTGTTCTAATAAAACTTTATTTATAAAAGCAGGTAGCTGGCATATTTGATCTAAAAACTACAGATTGCCACCTTTTGGTCTATACAAATGAGTTAATGATTGCCCTTATTCCCTTCTGATTATAAATGAGTTATTTCTAGGGTTTCCTTGCTCGTCTGGAATTATTCCATGCTGCACAGTAGGTAATCATAAAGTACTTCTCAGTTAAAATTCAATGTATTTCCTTAGTTCTGTTTATCTCCCTCTATTCTTACATGGATGTTTGCACAACTGCATGCTTTATAAACAGTGACAAAAAAATCCCACAAGCAAAATGATATTTACTTTCTCAGTCATTAGCTATTTGAGTTTACTAGTAAAGCAGTTCTAGTATGACAGATAAAAAAGGTAATTGGTTATTCTAAATGAATGTCCTCATCCCAGTAAGCAGATCCTGTAAATGCATACTTAGAACTCCCAAAGATCATTAGTAATCACATCAGTGTAATAGGTTTCCTTCAAGGGTAACTACATTTTAAAACTGTGTTCTGCATAATTTGAGCATAAAGACATTTTTTTCTCTTATGAGTACTGTTTTGGATGAGGGAGGAGACAGGTCTCCCTCTGTTGTTGCCCAGGCTAGAGTGTCATGGCATCAGCCTGTCTCACAGCTACTTCAAACTCTGGGGTTTGAGCTATCCTCCTGCCTCAGCTTCCCAAGTTGTCCGGACTACAGATGCCCGCACCAGGGTAATTTTTTCTATTATTAGTAGTACAGACAGATTCTCACTCTTGCTCAGGCTGGTCTTAAACTCCTGAGCTCAAGCGATCTTCCTGTCTCAGCCTCCCAGAGTGCTAAGGTTACAGGCATGGGGCACTGCAGCTGGCCTATTATGAATTTTTTTCTTTTTTTGAGACAGAGTCTCACTATGCCCTTGGTAGAGTGCCTTAGCCTCACAGCTCATAGCAACCTCAAAGTCTTGGGCTTAAGCGTTTCTCATGCCTCAGCCTCCCAAGCAGCTGGGACTACAGGCGACCACCACAATGCCTGGCCTTTTTGTTGTTGTTGTTGTGATTGTTCTAGTTGTCATTGTTGTTTGGCAGGCCGGGGCCAGGTTCAAACCCACCAGCCCTAGTATATGTGGCCAGCCCTCTAACTTCTGAGCTACAGGTGCTGAGCCTATGAGCATTTCTATAAAAATGTTTCTTAAAGCAAGGCAGTGCTTACTTCAAACTTCTCAGAAGGCCATGATTTTCATCAAAAACCACTTAAGGATTTAACTCATTCTTACCTCTCTCACAGGCTTGCCGAATGTGTTTCTCCGACGTTGGCCACACGCTTTAGGCAGGATGGCGTTTGTTGCTTTGTTTCGCCAACTTGAGTCACAGCTAATGAATGTTGTGAAGATTAAATGAGTGCATGGCCAAAAACGTGTGGGTGTAACAGCATTTGACTGTTGAAGCTGAAGGGTACATCGGAAGAAGAACTAATCTTGGCCTCAGAAACTCCCAGCTCTTGTACTGGGCCTGCCCCAAATTTGCTGAATGGCCTTTGATCTGAGTTTCTTTATCTCTCAACTGGGCAAGCAGGAATATATATATATATTTTTTTTGAGACAGAATCTCACTCTATCACCTAGATTGGAGTGCAGTGGCACAATCATAATGCACTACAGCTGCCAACTCCTGAGCTCAGGTGATTCTCCCAATTCAGCCAGCCAAGTAGGTTGGCCTTCAGGTGCACACCATAACCCTAGTTAATTTTGTTTTCTTGTGAGGCTGGGGGTCCTGCTATGTTGCCTCCAGGCTGCTCTCAAGCACCTGGCCTCAAGTGACCCTCCTAACTCATCCTTTCAAAGTGCTTGGATTGCTACCCAAACGTTCATCAGAGTCCTCCCCTATTACCCAACTAACATCACCAGAGGGCAACGTTTCTCAATCATTATTTCTCTACCATCACTTCCCTAAAGGGTCATTTTAGAATTTTTTTCTTATTAACCCCCACCCCTTTCCTTCTCCTGTTCACCCAGTTTCCCAATGATAATATCTTATAAACCTATAGTATAAGATCAGAACCAGGAAATTGAACAATGATAAAGCTTGGGTTGAAATCCTCCCACCCCACCCCTAAAACGTACAACTTAATAGTAAAAAATAATAGTAATAATAATAAAATTTTAAAAAGGAAGGTGTCAGGCAGGCCCTGATAGGAGATTATTGGCAAAAGGAAGCTGGAGGAAAGCTAAGTCGTGCAGGGTAGCTTATGCTACAGAAGTTGTGGTTTAACTTCCCAGACAGGTTGCTGTGGCTCAGAGTTCTTCGGTCAGATGTGGCCTGGCCATTGTTTCTGTACTTTCATTGTCTCACTAAGGACTTTGGGGTGTTCTCATCAGCATTCAATGACCTGGAGCTTTTAACAGGCCAGACCCATGGTAAATACTCAACAAAGTTAATCATTAGTATTTCCCATTTTACCGTATTTTTTTGGCTATGAAATGTCTCGGGACAAAAAAAAAAAAGTCTCACTAGAAATATTCTTGCAAGAACTCTTTCTACGAAGGGAATGTCTTGATGCAGACTTGTGTTTTAACTCATGGTCTCTCTTTCATTAGGTTTAAAAGGACACGGGGCTAACAAGGATGAATGGAATCTAGAACAAACCCAAGCATTTATTAATGATTGTATTTATCTTTTTCCCCTCATCTGTCCTTTCTCCAAAGTGGGTAAGGTAGGACAGACAAAGTACCCAAGGGAAGCGAGCAGTTTCTAGAACCAGAGTGGCTTTAGTTCTACCCTTCACTGGGTGTTCACCCCAGAAAAGCAGCTTCTCCAGATAAGACGTTTGTTTAAAAATTCCTTTCTTGGAGGGTGGCCTGTCCCTGGAGGTGAAGGCCTCCTGGGACAGTGACCTCATTGGAGCCCAAACTGGACTGAGAGTGCTTGGGGCAAATTCTCATGGCTCCAGCTTGTGTCATCACCCCTCAAGAGCCCCACGTTTGCCTTATAGTGGAGCGCCAAGAGATAAAATTTATTTTGGACACTGGAGCAACCTTTTCTGTACTTCTCTCTAACCCTGGTCTTTTATCTCCAAATCTATAACTATACAGGGAGTGTCTGTAAAGCCGGTTACCAAATTTTTCTCCCAGACTTTAGGCTGCAATTGGGATGACTTGCTGTTCTCTCATGCCTGAAAGTCCTGCTCCCCTTTTGGGGAGGGACATACTAACTAAAACAGGAACTTTGCCCTCCTAGAGATCTAGTCATGATCAAAACTCTCCCCTCTAATTCACCTTCCCTAACCCCAACTTGGCAAGTCCCCTTTCCTGTTGTCTTGTCTTCTACAGCTGTTAAAGTTATAGGAGTCAATTCCTGCATACATCATTCACGAGTAAAGTCCTGGAACCCTCCACCTTCTACGGAGGCAGGCAATGAAGACAGCCAACCACAGACCACCTACACTTGTGAGCTAAAAGAAAGTTTGAAGCTATCATTTAGGAAACAGCAAGAAAAATCCTAATATGGTTTTCTTTTAGCATCACTGAATAAGTGCTTCTGACCTGACGCTGTTCTACCTTTGCCTATTACTGATTATACTAATCAGATTTATGTTTTCCAGAAATGTCATCAAGCC
>CAUYON010183741.1:0-16592 GCA_963573935.1 Arctocebus calabarensis | reverse complement strand
CAACCAAAGAACGGCCGGGGGTTGCGAAAGGCACCTGTAGTCCAAGCTACTTGGGAGGCAGAGGCAAGAGACTCGCTTGAGCCCAGGAATAGGAGGTTGCTGTGAGCTGTGATGCCACGGCACTCTATCCAGGGTGACAGCATGAGGCTCTGTCTCAAAAAAAAGAAAAAAAAAAAAAGATGGGTTTGGGGAGGGGTAATGGAGACTTATTTTTTATTTTAAATGGTTTTAGGGTGGTGGGGTTTTTTCTCTTATGCACATGTATTGCTACTGACACTGAAATATAAAAAATATATTAATCTGAAATAAAAATAAATAAATCTAAAAATAAATAAGAATAGATGGTAGTTATTTCCAAATAGCTCAGAAATCATGCACAGATTTGAGATGGTTAATTACTTTGCCTGGCAAATTACACCCTGTCGGCTATCAGCCTTTGGTCCTTAACCTTTTAAAACTCAGGTAGGACCTGATGAAATTTTCTTATTTTTGAATAATTAAAATGAAAATTTGAATAGAAATTAAGACTTAAAAAAGTTTTGAGATTCTTTCATCAGAGAAAGGAGGAATGGGGTAGAGGAGATGGCACTTGGACTGGTGTCAGGCAGGTCCAATCCTCAGCTTCAGGCTTAGGCAGGTCCCTTCCCCCATTTAAGCATTAACATTCTCACCTGTAGAGGGAGGTAGTAAAACCCTCCATCCGGGAGACTGCATTTTAAAATAGGATAATGTTTAAGAAAGCCCATGGAAAATGGAAAGTCTCTGATAGATAAGTATTTCACTGGCCTTCCATGTAAGTCTAAAGCAGTTCTCCAAACCAAGGTCAGGAAGATCCCTGTCCATCGGGCTGGCTCCAGGGAAGTCACTCAGCTGCACACCCTGTGTTTTCTCCCAAGAGCAGTGGGGCCTGACTGCAGTGGACTGAGCAGAGGCCTAAGGGTCTCCATGACTGCCCAAGCAGATCAGAGGCCATACTCACCTCTCAAAAATCTCCTGCTCTTTCTCCTGTGAGCAAAGAAAGCAAAGTCAGGCTTGGCACCAGAAACCCAGCAGTCAGTCAACACATGAACACATTTAATTATTGAACGGGGCTCCCTGTGGACACAGTCTCTACAGTAATAACTTCTTCTCCTTCTTTAAGACCCAGCACAAAGCATTCTGGGCTGCTCTACACACACACACACATTCAGGGTGAATTACTCTGTCCCCCATGTTCCATGCCATCCTGAGTTCCCTTCAGCACCATCACCTATTCACCCTAACAGTATCCCCTATGAGAACTGTCAGCTCCTGGAAGCCTGTGATTCCTTCTGAATCTTCTATTGTGACTGTCCCAGTGTCTGTGACAGAATGTGCTCTGTACGTAGAAGCTGAGCTGTGTGACTAGGTGAATGCACAGTCATGGAAACTGCCCTATTTGAAAATGCAGAAGGACAGCTCGGGTGCTCCACATTCTCCTTCCCTCTGCTCGGCATTTTTACTCAGATATCACACTGTCCCCTTGACCCTGGAGGACTCTGCGTATCTATATAAGATACTTTGAAAGGCTATGTACCAAATATTAATCATGGTACTTCTGGGTGATAGGACTAGGATGAGCTTTACAATTTCCTCTTGGAGCTCCTGTCAGCTCCTCCGAGCCCAGGGTTCTTGCTGCGTGCTTCTGAACTCTCCACCTCCTACTCTCTTTAACATATAGCTACCCTTATCTTCTAAGTCACTTCTCCCAGAAAGCTTTCTGTGACCCTCCTCCCTCTAGCCTGCATGGTTGGGAACCCAGACAAGTGATTTCTTCTATAATAGCGCAAATCCTCCCATATCCTAATTGTCAGCTTAGGTATTCCTCTCCTTCATGAGACTGGGAGCAGCAGGCAGCTGTATCCTGTAACTCTACCCCATAGCATAATGCTTAGCATATAATAGGCATCCAGTTAAACACTGGTTCACCAATTAAAAGAATACTAATATTAGGTACCTCCAAAATGCATATAAATTTACTCCTCTGTGTCATGTTAAGGAAGAAATGATTCAATGATATTTGTTAAAGCATAGTATAGGGACTACAGCAACAGGCCTTGCTGCGGAGGAGAGAGACTGGGCAGGTGCGATGGCTCACTCCTATAATCCTAACACTCTGGGATTACAAGACCGGTGGATTGTCTGAGCTCATGGGTCACAGGATCGAGACCAGCCTGAGCAAGATCAAGACCCACCCCTCTGACCACCCACCCCATCTCTAAAAATAGCTGGGCGTTGTGGTAGGCACTTGTAGTAGACTTGTAGTCCCAGCTACCTGGGAGGCCGAGGCAAGAGACTCGCTTGAGCCCAGGAGTTTGAGGTTGCTGTGAGCTGTGACACCATGGCACTCTACCAAGTGTGACAAAGTGAAACTCTGTCTCAAAAAAAAAAAAAAAGGCAGAGTGAGGGTCAGTGGATGGAAAATTTCAAATTTCTAAGAGGAAACTCCAGGGTTAGGGGGATTCTGGCTAAACTGACCTAACAGGATTCTTGCTGAAGACAGACTCGGTGATCAGACATTACCTGAGGGAAAGTGCAGGATGAAGAACCTGATCGGATATCGAGGATGATCAGTTATTAGGGATTCGGGGTTATGGCTAAACTGATTGGCAGATTTCTCTCGCTAAAACTAGATTTTACAAGAAAATATACGGATGGGTCTAAGATAAGGTTAAGAAGCATGACTAGGCTTGGCGCCTGTAGCTCAGCGGGCTAAGGCACCAGCCACATACACCTGAGCTGGTGGGTTCGAATCCAGCCCGAGCCTGTCCAACAACAATGACGGCTGCAACCAAAAAATGGCCAGGTGTTGTGGCGGGCGCCTGTAGTCCCAGCTTCTTGGGAGGCGGAGGCAGGAGCTTCGCTTGAGCCCAGGAATTGGAGGTTGCTGTGAGCTGTGATGCCACAGCACTCTATCCAGGGTGACAGCTTGAGGCTCTGTCTCAAAAAAAAAAAAAAAAAGAAGCATGACTAAAGTTTGGCCAAGAAAAGAATTTTTCTAGCACTCTGGAAGACCATGGTAGGATTGCTTGAGGTCAGGGGTTCAAGACCAGAATGAATAAGAATGAGACTCAAGGGTGATGCCTGTGGCTCAGTGGGTAGGACGCCAGCCAAGGGTGATGGGTTCAAACCCGGCCCCGGCCAAACTGCAACCTAAAAAAAAAAAGAATGAGACTCAGTCTCTACTAAAAATAGGAACAATTAGCCAGGCATGGTGGTATATGACTGTAGTCCCAGCTACTCAGGAGGTTGAAGCAGGAGAATTGCTTGAGCCCAGGAGTATGACGTTACAGTGAGCTATGATGACACCACAGCACTCTACGTGGAGTGACAGTAGACTCTGTCTCCAAAAAAACAATCTTTGACACTCATTCCTGCTCCCAATTCTCATTTCCACTCACCTCCTGCCAATAAATATTCCTGATGCTTTCAAACTTTCTGGGAGTCTAGCCACATGGTCATGTCCTCACCCTTGCCTGACTTACAATTAGCTGGAGGTCATCCAGATGGGTGAGCATGCCCACCAGGCTGGTTCGGATGGTGTCAAGCTTCTGCAGGGCATCGGCCCAGTGTGCGCGCTGGGTCAGGATACTCTGGTGGGCCCGCTCCTCTTCACCGTGCACCTGCTCCAGTAAGCGCTGCTCCTCACTCTCACACAGACTCCTCACCACACTCAACCGCTGGATAACCAGTTCCCTCGCTGCACTGGCCATGGTCTGACAAGGGATAAAATGAGGAATTGAGCCTTGGAAAAGCCCTAGTCAGGATTAAAGGGTTTGGGCAGAGCAGGAAGGAGTGCTGAGGTTGATTAACAATGTCTGCTATGGACTTACTAAAAGAAATAACAGCACTTAAGCCATTTACTTTGATAACCAAGCTCTAAGTCTTTTCAGATACGGTTTGGGGTAAAGAAATATGTAACAAACACACATCAAAGCTATATCTCATGGAGCCATGATCACAGAATGGAAGAACTTAGCAGGGCTTAGAGGTCAACTAGAATTACCTGCGTATTTCACAGGTGAAGGCCAAAGGATCAAGGTCAGAGAATCAAAATTGCCAGGCAGAGGACCTAAAAAGTCATTCATGGGTGGGGCACCTGTAGTCCCAGCGACTGTGGAGGCTGAGGCAGAAGGATGACTTAAACCTTAAACCTGCAGAAATTTGAGGCTGCAGTGAGCTATGACTGTGCCACTGCACTCCAGCCTGACAATAATTGACATAATTATGAAGAAAAATAAACAAGTCTATAGCCATGGTACAAAAATTTAAAAGCTTCTTTAAAGTTATCAATAAATCTGGGAGATAAAAAATTAGCGTTTATAGTAAAGCAGATTTGAATAAATTAATAAGCTGAATAGACACATAGAACTCTTTTTTTTTTTTTTTTTTGAGACAGAGTCTCATTTTATCACCCTTGGTAGAGTGCAGTGGCATCACAGTTCACAGCAACCTCCAACTCCTTGGCGATTCTCTTGCCTCAGCCTCCCAAGTAGCTGGGATCACAGGTGCCCATCACAACACCCGGCTACATACATAGAACTCTACACAGTTTTTCTTTTCTTTTTTCTTTTTTTTTTGCAGTTTTTGGCCAGAGTGGGTTTGAACCTGCCACCTCCGACATATGGGGCCAGCACCCTACTCCTTTGAGCCACAGGTGACACACCATCTATACAGTTTTTCAAGTGACTATGAAACATTTACCTAAATTGACCATATTTTAGGCCATAAAACAGGTCTCAACAAATTTTAGTCACTATCATATAGACTACAATACAGTTAAGTTAGAAGTCCATGATAATTTTAAAATTAAAAAGTAAAACATTCAATACCTAAAAGAAAATATATAATTTTAAATGCTCACTCTGAGAAAAAAGAAAGGTTAAAATTAATAAACTATGTTCAATACAGATAGTTAAAGAAAAAAAGTATATCCAAAAAAAACTAGAAGGGAAAAATATAAAGACAGGAAGAAATAAAACCTGTGGCCCAGTGTATAGGGTGCTGGCCCCATATACTGAGGGTGGCGGGTTCGAACCCAGCCGCAGCCAAACTGCAAGAAAAAAATAGCCAGGCATTGTAACAGGCACCTGTAGTCCTAGGCACTGAGGAGGCTGAGACAAGAGAATCACCTAAGCCCAGGAGCTGGAGATTGCTGTGAGTTGTGAAGCCACGGCACTCCACCGAGGCCAATAAAGTAAGACTCTGTCTCTACAAAAAAAAAAAAAAATACATTATAAAAAAGTTGGGTTGGTTTTCCCCAGGTATTCGAGAATTGGTTTAGCATTAGAAAATCTGTCAGAGTATTACTACATTAACAGAATGATGGAGAACAAAACGTATCTATAAACTGACAAATGGCATCATTAAGAACTTACAGCAAGGGTGAAAATTAATGCAAAAATAGAAGCAACTGGAAGAACTTCCTCAAGCTCTACCCACTACCTACCTAAATACCTGCAATTGTGCCCACACACGCTGCCTTCCCTGTTCCTGCGGATGAGCCATGCACACTCTTATCTAAGGCCAACCCTTCCACTTGTCCCCTAGATCCCATCGTCCTTACTATACCCAATTCTCTGTTTTCTCTTGCATCATTAATTTTCCCTGCTCTACTGGACCATTCCTAATACTCTATAATCAGAACAATTTCTCCCATCTAAAATGAGCAAAATACCCCAAACCCCTCTTGATCCCATATACCTCTCCAGGTATCATTCCATTTCTCTGCTCCCTTCCACAACAAAGCTCCTCAAGATTTGCCTGGGCCAATCATCTCCTATTGCTCTTTTTCTTTCTTTCTTTTTTTTTTTTGAGACAGAGTCTCACTTTGTTGCCCCAGGTAGCATGCCATAGCGTCACAGCTCACAGCTATCTCAAATTCTTGGGCTCAAGTGATTCTCTCGTCTCAGCCTCCCGAGTAGCTGGGAGTACAGGCGCCCACCACAATGTCCGGCTATTTTTTTTTTTTTTTTAGAGACAGGATCTCACTCTGGCTCAGGCTGATATTACGCTTTTTCTATTCTCTCTGAAACCCACTCTGGATTTTTTCAGGTGAAAGTCCCAATCAGACTTTCACCCCCACCAGTCTACAAAAAAAGTTCTCTCATCAGGATCTCCAACAATGTTCATGTTACTAGATCCAATATAATCCATTCTCAGTTCTCACCTTGCTTGATCACTCAGCACCATTTGGCACCAATGATCCCTCCCACCTCCTTGGAACCCCTTCCCAGAGGCTACTGATTGCTCCTTCTTGGTTGTCTTTTGCTGTTTCCTCTTATCTTCTCAATGGCGAACCACTGAATTGGAGTACTCCAAGACTCAGTCTTTGAACTCCCGCTCTTCCTATCTATACTCATTTACTTAGTGAATTCATCCTTTCCCATGGCTTTCAATACCATTTGTATATGGAGGAATCCCAAATTTATATCTCTAGGCTTCTCCCTACCCAGAATCCTCACTTAGATGTCTAATCAGTATCTCAAATTTAACACCTCTACAGTGGGGTTCCTAATCCTCTCCCATGCCAACCATTGCCCCACATACAGTCCTTCCCCACCCAGTAAACTACTCTATCCTTCTAGGTGCTCAGATAAAAGAGCTTCAGAGTGACCCTGACTCCTGCCCCTTCTCTCACAGCCTACATCCAATTCATCAGCAAATCGTCTTCTTTCTTCAAAACATGCAGAATCTAACCACTCTTCACCATCTTTGCCCCCATCACTTGGCCCAAACCACCCTGGTCTCCCACTGCACTATTATAGTGGCTTCCTAACTGGTCTCCCTGCTTCTACTTCTGCTGCCCATAGTCACTTCTCAGTATACCAGCCAAAGTGCTCCTTTTCAATGTTAGGTCAAATCATCTTACCCTGCTCAAAAATTGTCAGGGGCTTCCCATCATACCCAAAGCAAAAGGCAAAGTCCCAGTGGCCAGTGAGGAGACAATCCAGCTCCAAACACATCTACTGCCTTCTAGAGTTTTTACTCTGCTGCAACCTCACAGGCCCCTTTGCTGTTTCTCCAACACGCCAGGTACACTCCCACCTTAGTGCCTTTGAACTTGCTATTCCCTTTGTCAGAAACACACTTTCCTCAGATAGGTGGTCCATTTCCTTTCCTTTTTGGTTTTTGTGCAAATAGCAACCCTTTTTTTTTTTTGAGACAGTCTCAAGCTGTCACCCTGAGTAGAGTGCTGTGGCATCCTAAATCACAGCAACCTCCACCTAGGACTCAAGCGATCCTCTTGAGGATCCTTGATCCTTTTCTATTTTTAGTAGAGATAGGGTCTTACTTTTGCTCAGGCTGGTCTCAAACTTGTGAGCTCAAGCTATCCATCCACCTTGGCCTTCCACAGTGCTAGGATTACAGGCGTGAGCCACCGCACCCAGCCAACAGCAACTTTTTTTTTTTGCAGTTTTTGGCCAGGGCTGGGTTTGAACCCATCACCTCCAGTATTTGGGGCCAGAGTTGTACTCCTTTGAGCAACCTTTTTAATGAGGTCGTTCCTGGTCACAACACATGAAGTTGCAATCCCAGTCCTCAATACATCCTCTCTATCCTTTCCTGTTTTGTATTTCCCCATAGCACTTATCACCTTCTCACGTAGCATATATTCCATTTGTTATTGTCCCTCTCCCCTGGCTAGAATTTAGGCTTCATGAAAACAGGAATTTTTGTGTTTTGTTCATTGTGAACCTAGCACATTGAACAATAGTGTCTGCACATGGTAGGTGCTCGGTAAGGATTTGTTAAATAAACAAATGGTGAAATGTTGCAAGTTCTCCCCTTAAAGTCAAGATCTGCTATACTAGCGTCTATTCAACATAGTATTAAAATCACAGGCAGGGCAGTAAGAACAGAAAATAGAAAGAATAAAAGGGATGAACAAGATGAGGAGAAGAGAAGAAGGAGAGAGAGGTTAGTTGAGAGATTGATATATTATGCAAAATGAAGCAGAGATAGACCCTTTAGGTTCTGAGAGACTCCTGTATCATGCCAGGAAATTCCATGTTTTGCTTATGTTAGTTCAAGTGAGTTCTGTTGCATGCAATTAAAAGAACCTTGACTAAGGCAGTGCCAAGCCTACTCTGCGTACTAGGGAAGGAGGGAGGGGATGTGCAGAAAGAAAATCACAGCACTTGCCCCTGAGAGCATGCTTGAGAGGGGCAATGAGTCTACACAAGGATAGCATGGGCCTGGGAGTCGGAAGGTCTAGGTCATAGAACTGACTCTGCCAGGAGGCTGTGGGGCTTTGGACAAGTCTATTATTCGCTGTAGGACACACTTCCCCATCTGTAAATGAAGATGTTACTGCCACCTGCTGCATAAGATTGTCATAAAGTATATTCAATGTAAAAGTTCCTAGATTATTTTATAATTCTGGAGCTGGGCAGCAACTAACTAGATGGTAGAAGAACACTACTCTTCTTGATTCCCTACCCTGAGAGAGCCAAGAAAGTCATTTTCTAGCAGAGTCTTTGCACCCAATATGCTAATAGGAACAAGCCCACTCTGCTCAGATTGTAAAATTGAGTCTCAGAAAAAAATGGAAACCATCTTTCCTGGACATCCAGCTCTGCTAGTAGCACAATGAGTCTATGAGGTTGGGAAGGAGCCCTATACTTGTCCACATCTCTAAGGCGTGGTCTTATCATGGGAGAGGGCCCACAGTAGAGGTGAAAGGGAAAGAATTACCACTGCTCTCTGGTTCTTCCCTGGCAGGACTTCAGCCGCATATTTGGTGATGCCAGCACTCTGTAACTGCAGCCTCTCACACTGGTCCACAATCTTGTTCTACAACACAAACAACTCTGATGAGGTTTTAATCTCTGTAAGTGAACCATTCACTCTATTCCAGTAATTTTTTTCCCCTTTCACTGCATCTCAGCCACCCACACCTACAGTCATATCCCAGATTTCATCATTATCAAAACTATACCACCTCCAAAATCCTCATTTCAAAGACCCACACCATGCTCACCATGGCCCATCCTTCCCAATCCCTAATTCTAGAATCCCCACTCCAAAATTCTTCAGCTCATTTGGGGCCATCAGCATATCAGTCTCACCACTTTTTACAGACCATCATCCCCTTTGGTAGCCCCACTTCCTTTCTTACCCTGAAATCCCACAGCCCATTATTATAATCACTTCCTGGCACACATGCTCAACCCTCCATTTATCCAGGTCCCTGACTGGTCCACACCCACACCTAAGCAGAACACGGTTCTCAACCTGGTCTACCCTAAGTTTTTCCCATTCATTAAGTAGCACCATCAATCATCTGCCTGTTTTCCAGACCAAATACCCTACATCTAATCCATCAATCCTATCAGCTCTACCTCCAAAGTCTCTCTCTCCTCTGGCTATTTCTGGTCACCTGCACTTCAGTTATTTTACCCAGATTGCTATCATCTCTCACAGAAGCCACTGTTAGAGCCTCCAAACTTGGCTTCCATTCTTGACACTCCCTACGGCCACCTTTTATAAGGAAATCGGATCAGGTTACGCCCCTGCTAAAAACCCTCCAATGGCTTTCTGACACAATCACAGTAAGATCAAGCTTCTCACCTTAGTGAAAATGGCCCTACCTGATGTGACTCTGCCCATTTCTCCAATGTCACCTCCTACCACTCTCAACATTGGCCTTCTTGCTGTTCTTTAGACACACCGAACTTGTCCTGACTTCAGTCCCTTTGCACCTGTTGTTCCTTCTGTCATCAGTTTAGATATGCGTGTGTGTTTGTGTCTCACTCCCCTACTCTATTCAGATATCACCTCTTCTGAGAGGCCTTCCCTGACCATCTCCCACCTCACCCAATCTCTCATTTTGCTTTATTTTTCTTCCTTGCATTTATAACTCTCTGGCTATATGTGTTCTGTTATTATTTTTGGCATCTGTCCTTCCACCACTGCAAGGATGTCCCACTACCTCAGAGTGAGTTCCTACACATAGAAGGCCCTGAATAAATTAATTGTTGAATGAATGAACTCCTGCTTCCTGGACTACAAGAGCTTCAGCCCTTCACAGCCCCCAAAGCTACTAGCAACATCCATGAGAGTGGTACAAAGTTTCAAGATGGAGAAACTGAGGCCCTCCAAGAAGTGTCGTGCCCAAGGACATATGCCTGGCCCCTGCTTTTCCATTCCATTTCTCAAGGTAATCACTAGAGATTTTCCAAGCAGCAGTCTCTCTGCTATTTCTCCTAAGAGTTTTGCCTCAATTCTATTTGGCAAAAGGCAACTCAGCTACCTCTTCCGGAAGCCCTCATACTCACCCACCACCATCACCACAAGTGGAAATTAGGCTTATATGTCACAGGTCCAAACATAAAGTCACAGAATTGCCTAGGAGGAAGCTGTGTTCCGCGTGTACCACAGGACTGAGAAAACTGAGACTAGCTACAGGGCAGGAATCCAGAAGTAAGACAGCAGTAGAACTAGTGCTGCTTTTCCTCAGTTCAGCAAGTCTTGTCCTGTGGTGAAATTTTTTGCTGGCTGGAGGGATAGGTAAGGAGAGTGCAAAAGACAAAAATCCACTCTTACTTGAGAAAGAGAGAGCAAGAGGGAGGGCCTGGGGTGAGGGGGTGAGGGGAAGACTTCCTGAGGTACAGTACATTCCAAAAGGAACTCCACCTTTACCACCTGCCCCAGACTTCACTCTCTGCACCTCTGGGATCCAGTCCTGATGGCTACTTTTTAAGGCTTTCATTAAATTCTCACCCCCAAATGACAGCGTCATTTCCTCTCTCCAACCACTGAAGCAAAAAAAGCAGTTTCCTCCTGCCTAGTTAACGACTCCCCCAGTCCAGACCCAGCACATGAGGAATGTTAGAGGAGTCACTGCCCTGTTCTCTGCCTCCGTTTCCTCATCTGTAAAATGTAGGCAGGACCACCCATCAAAGGCTTGGGCTGGATGGAATGAGATAACAGGTATTTAAGTAATCCAGAATTTGCAAAGTTTCTTTCTTCCTTTTTTTTTTTTTTGTAGAGACAGAATCTCACTTTATCACCCTCAGTAGTGCCGTGGGGTCACACAGCTCACAGCAACCTCTAACTCCTGGGCTTAGGCAATTCTCTTGCCTCAGCCTCCCGAGTAGCTGGGACTAAAGGGGCCTGCCACAACGCCCAGCCATCTTTCCGTTTTTTGCAGTTCAGCCGAGGCCAGGTTTGAACCCGCCACCTTCAGTATATAGCAGAATTTGCAAAGTTTCTATCCATCTTGCAAATTGACTATACCATGTTATCCTAGTTCATTTTCTTCTTCTTCTTTTTTTTTTTTTTAGAAACAGAGTCTCACTTTATCACCCTCAGTAGAGTGTCCTGGCGTCACAGGGCACAACAACCTCCAACTCCCGGGCTTAGGATTCTCTTGCGTCAGCCTTCCTAGTAGCTGGGACTAAAAGTGCCTGCCACAACACCTGGCAATTATTTTGTTGCAGTTTGGCCAGGGCCGGGTTCGAACCTGCCTCCCTCGGTATAAGGGGTTGGCACCCTATCCACTGAGCCACAGGAGCCGCCCATGGTAGTTTATTTTCATCATCACTCTCATTGATATTGGTAACAAAAGAACCAGTTGGAGCTCTTAAGTAACACTGAAAAACTGAACCTCTCCCAATCCTGGCACCAGGTAAGGTGTGTTTATTACAGTCCAGTCTGAGTAGGTGAGGTCCCCAGTGAGAGCCCTCAGGCCTCACAGCAGGGCTGAACTCCAGTGGGTATAGGAGAAACACAAGTTAATCCCCAGGGGCCACAGCTAAACTGGAAGGGAAGAAGCCCCAGGGTGACTTGACTCTCCAATCTTAGCAGCTCAGGGGCGAGGTGATGACATGAAAGTGACCAGCCAGGAGTCAAGCTGGAAGTGGAGGTGGGGAAAAACCCTAGGTGAAGGAGAACTTTTTGATAGCCTCCCCGCCCCCCTCTCTTTATCCAAGTGAAACCAGTTTGAAGAACACTCAGACCTAGTCCAGAAAGAGAAAGAGATCACCGTGCCAGAAGCCTGAAGCGGGTAGGGGAAAGGAAGAGGCTTTGAGCTGAGGGACTGAGGGGTAAGGAAGGGCCAGTTCCACAGGAGCGGGAGCTGGGGCACACCCTGGACTGGGGAACTGGAACAGCTGAGCCCTTTATTGCCCAAGGCCAACTCCAGCTCCCCAGACGCGCAATGGAGGGGGGAAGTGGGGAGGGGGAAGGGGCTGTGACTCCTGCTACATGCTGCGCACCGATGAGTAAACAGCATTTTATCCATTATCCATTTATATCTTACAACAACTCCAATAAATACGCGCTATTCTTATCATTGTCCCCAAACTACAGATGCAGACACTGAGGCTCAGAGGGCTATGTGACTCACTAGGAGGATGAGAGGGAGTGGATTCGAACTCAGACCCGCCTAAGCACATAGGCCACACCCTTAACCGCCACGTTCTACAGCCCAAACCACTGCAGAGCCTGGGTGCCTGCGTCGGCCGTCCGGCGCGCCGGGACCCGGGCTCCCCACTCCCCGCCGGGCCCCGCCCGGCTCGTCCCCCCTCCGGAGCCCCTCGCCTTCCGGAGCCCCCAGCCTTCCGGCGCCCACAGCCGCTCACCCGCAGCTCCTCGGCGTGCTCCTCCGCCCGGCGGATGCGGTGCCCCTGGCAGCGGCCGCCCAGCCCCGCGCAGGCGGCGCACACGGGCCGTCGCTCGGAGCCGCAGAACCAGCTCAGCGCCTGGCCGTGCTCGGGGCACAGCGGCCCCGGCTCGGACCCCGGCTCGGGCCCCTGTGCGGGTCCCGCGCCCTCCGCGGACATGGCCGAGTGCCCGGTGTCGCGCGCTCCACCTGTCGCAGGTGGCTGCTGGGCGGGGCCTTCCTGACCCCGCCCCGGGGCCCGCCCGGTACACCCGCGCGCCCCGCCGGCGCTTCCTCCCACCCGGCCGGGCACCCGCTCCTGGCCCTGGCACCCAGCCCGCCCTCTTCAGCGCTCTTTCTCATTATTTACTTAATTAAATCGCACTGTATGAATGTTTATTTTAAAACAGATAAAACCGGCCAGATACTACTGTGACCGTAGGAAACTTTATTGAACACTTATTAAGTGTCAGGCTTTTGCTAAGCGCTTTATAAGAGTTATATTGCGTAATCCTGACAACTGCCCTTTTTGATGTCCATCTTTAGACCAGTAGCTTAAAGCTAAACCCTGGTGTCAAACTGCCTGGTCTCAAATCCCGCTGAGCTGCTAGCTCCGGAGTACGCTAGAGGTCTTCAACTATGAGGGGGCCCACCTCATAGACTACTGATTGTTTGCTAATAGCAGGAGGGTACTATTATGATCCCCATAAGCTAAGTAAGGTGTCAGGGTTCACACTTACTAACTGGTAGCAATGAGATTGAAACATGATCAGTTTGACTTACTACAATCTACAATTTTTCATAACACACAAGACCCGATGAGAAACACATCTGTGGGAGGCTGATTTCCCCCAAAATATTTACACCGAAATTTTCTGAATTTGAATATTTGAGATTTCTTATTAAACTAGCATTGAAAAAAGGCAATGCATGTTTATTCTGAAGAAATAGAATATGCAAGTAAGCACTTGGAAGAAAACCCCACCCCCCCATCCCAGAAAGATCAACTGCTAATACATACTTGAGCCCTGTTAGAGCTCTTTCCCCCAGAATCTGATGCATCAGTTTGAGCAAAGACAGAGGGACCCATTTGGGTTTGTCTGGGCATAGTGGGAGACCACTGCTCTCCTACCCCACACTCTGGAGGTCCTGACAGAGAGCTGAGCAGAGAACTCAGCCAAAGTAACCAAGGCCAGGCTTTAGGTGCTGGAGAGTTATTCTGAGCTCATGAGAACTGCACACAAGTGGGAGCAAAACCTAAAAGAGATTCAGTGGGTCTCTATCCTGAAAGGCCTCTCAGCAACAGCTACACAAAGGAGCTAGAACCCTTCCCTTCTAGCCCCTGCGGTTTTAACCCCTGAGAAGTAGGGCAACTAATAGCCCCAGAGCTTCCCAGGGCAGTACTGAACAGTGTCATTATCCAGTGAGGACACATTGTCACTCCAACTAGACAGATATTATCATGTGACTAGAGAGAACACGGAGTCATTGGTTTCAATGCAGCTACGGCCTTTTACAGCAATGAGACCTTGGTCAGGTTACTTAGTCCCTGTGTGTCTTCAGTTTCCCTAACTCTACAGTGGGGTTGATAACAGTATCTACCTTAGAGGGATGCTTTGAGAATTAAATGAGATCTTGTCCACAAAGTGTGTAGTTTTGGGGTGTCTTATATACAGTAGAGCATAATAAATATTTTTATTATGTATATGGGGATCTACATATTATGTATATGTATATGTAGCAGGTTTCAGAGTGTAAATTGTGTGAGGTACTGGCTTAGCGCCTGTGGCTCAAGCGGCTAAGGCGCCAGCCACATACACCAGAGCTGTTCGAATCCACCCTGGGCCTGTCAAACAACAATGATGGCTGCAACAAAAAATAGCCGGGCATTGTGGCAGGCACCTGTAGTCCAAGCTACTTGGGAGGCAGAAGCAGGAGAATTGCTTGAGCCCAGGAGTTGGACGTTGCTGCGAGCTGTGAAGCCATAGCACTCTACCCAGGGCAACAGCTTGAGGCTCTGTCTCAAAAAAAAAAAAAAAAAAAATTGTGTGAGGTTCTTTGTCAAGGGCCCCTGCATCAAGTTTTCCAGGGCATCCCAGTGGGAGGGTGATGGCCTCATAATGGCATCTATCCTCCTCTGGGTTTGGGGCTGGAAATAGGCCAGGGTAATTAGAGATTGTGGTTATAATGTTTCTGTTCTAAAGACTGAGGGTGGGGAACTATTAAACCCTATGGTGAAAACAAAACAGGAGATGCTTGTTGCATGAAGGCTAAAAAGAAAAGACGCTGTGGGGACCTGGGGAGGAGAAAGGGGTTAAGATTCTTGGAGAAAGGCAGGTGCCCTTTCAGAGGGTGTGGGCCTAGGAAGGCCTGAGTCTGGAAGGCAGCAGAAGAATCACCAAAGGTGCTTCCAGGCAAATGCAGAGGGCTAAAGTGAGAGTGTTATGAAGTTGGATTCATCTGTTCTACCACTCACGGGCTAAGTGGGACTGACTGAAGAATCAACCTTTTTCCTAAACATGCATCAAGCCTTGCAGGCCCCGTGTGCTGGATACTCATTACCTCTCCTGCTGGGGCTCTCAAGCTTTATTGGCTTCAGAATTCCAGGGGGTGTGGGGGACATGGGAGGTAGGAGCAAGAAAAGAGTTGTTAAACTTACAGACTTTCCAGTAAGATTCTCACTCATTAAGTCTAGGACAGAGCCAAGAATCTGCATTTATAGCAGTCACCCCATGATTAGGATGCAAATGAGCCTTCTGCCACTTCTAGAAACACTGCTCTATGGTAGCGGCAACTCTTTATTAGGTAGCATATTGATTCCAGGGGTGGACAGCAGCATCTTCAAAAAAAAGAAAGAAAAAAAGAAAGAAAGAAAATCCCCCATAAAACATGGCCATAGTAAGTTTTGTTGTTTTTGTTTCAGTAACGTATACGGTTAAGAACAAAATTTATGGCAGGCCACTGTTTTGGACTAGGTTCCTAGATTAGATCCCAAGAAACTAGATCAAATTAAAATGGAGTCACTCCTGCTAAAGTTCCACTTCACCAAACCAAAACCCAGTTGTTTATCTGACCTTCTGAGAAATTAAAGGGGGTGGGGGAGAGCGGCCAAACCCTCAAAGAATACAAATTTAGCTGGCATGATATATAATAAGGAAGTCCTCTTTGTCCTAACCCTAAAGGGAAAGTAACTTTGTTTTTGCTTTTTTATTTTTTGGAGACAAGGTCTTGCTCTGTCACCCAAGCTGGTTTGTTATGGCACAATCATAGCTCGCTGAGGCCATCATGAATTCCTGGGCTCCAACTATCTTCCCATCTCAGCCTCTTGAGTAGCTGGGACTACAGATGAATGCCACCATACTCACCTCACCTACTTTTTAATTTTTTTGTAGAAATGGGGGTCTAGCTATGTTTACCAGGCTGTTCTCAAACTCCTGACTTTAAGCAATCCTCCCACCTTAGCTTCCCAAAGAGTTGGGATTATATATGTGAACCACCATGCTTGGCCAGAAAGTAACTTTGAGATGACCAATCTTCTTTTTGTTCCTAATTTCTGCTTTTTTCAGCCCTTTTTCTGTAAATAAAGTCTACTTCCTCTACTCAGATCATTGGAACATTCTACTTTATAGAATAAGGAGTTGCCTGATTCTAGATTTGCTAATAAAAGTCAATAAGATCACTTAACTAAATTCGTTATAATTGCATCTTTTGGCTATATATGTAGATATAATACTCAAGTCACGTTTGACCTCTGCAATTACAAGAGGTGCTCATCGTGACTTGTATTCATCTTTTGTTACTGATATATACTATAACAGTTGTTTTTTTTTGCTTTTTTTTTTTTTTTTTTTTTGCCGGGGCTGGGTTTGAACCCCCCACCTCCCGCAAATGGGGCAGGCACCCAATTCCTTTGAATCAAAGTTGCCACCCAAAATAACAGTTTTAATATATGTTTTTCCTTCCTTAA
>CAUYON010183737.1:0-40535 GCA_963573935.1 Arctocebus calabarensis | reverse complement strand
GGTAACTGCCTGTGGGGTCGATCCCATGCTCATCACTGATGACCTCCCAAAACTGAAATGAAAGAAGAATCACATCATGGTGTGACATTCTAAATGTCACCAAGGATAGTGTTATCTTCCTGCCATGATCTTGGAACAGCAGCCATTGCAGTCAGATGGTTTAGACCAGCAGTTCTCAAACTGTGGGTCCCAACCCATAGGAACTGTATTAATAGGCCATAGCATTAGGAAGGTTGAGAACCACTGCCCTAGACAGAGACCAAGGAGCTGCATGACCCTATTTCCTGCAGCAGCTGCTTCCAGGAGCTTAAAAATCCGCAGAGCATCAGCCATATTATGGTGACAGATTTCAAGGCTGGGAGGACATGGGAAGAGGAGGGGGCACAGCAGATTCCCTTCTGGGGAAGGGGTGGTGTTGCGAAGGCTGGGGGAGGTTCTGTTACCTCAGCCAGGGCCGAGTGTGGCTCCATCCCAGCTCATGGATGGGTCCTGGCAGGACTGAGGACAGGTGGACCCCACCCTTGGCTGCCTCCAGGAATCAGTGTCTCCTGGCACAGACCCCCTGCACCCCTCTAACAGCATGCCACTGACCACAGCAGGGAATTGGCAGGGAAGGGCAGACAGGAGCCTGGGCAGCAGTGGAAGAAGCTGGCCATCATGAGGGCTCTGACTCCATTGTGCGTCAGGAGAGGGGGCAGGGAGGCTGGGGTGGGCAATATGGCGGTTTTGAAAGAGACCATGTCCTTGCACATGCACCTGCCCTCACCCATGCACCAGGGCCACTGCTACATCCCCACTATGGTTGGTAATTATAGCCCCCACCAATGCAGTTACCTGCTGCCTGGCAGAGGGGAAACAAGAGCATCACGTTGTATGTCATTACATGTACATGGGGCCCTTGTGAGGGAACTGATCTAACACCTTCATGTGTGCACCTATGATCAAATAAAAACACATCTACACATATGGCAGAACTAATCAAAAAGGCCATTGCAATAAGGTGAATGCTCTGGTCTTACTGATCTGCAAGCATCTACAATCAAAGGCTTGTCTTTAATTGGGACAGGTGCCCAGGCTACAGAAGAACTTTATTGGAGAGGAGAGTAAATGGGTGAGGGTAAGCAAAATCAGGTCAACAGGAAATATTTTTCTGTAGTCAGCAGATTCTGAGACTGATTTATTAGGGGGACTGATTTATTATACCTGAGTGCTTGGGGGAAGCCAAAATTCATGAGCCAATGTTTGGTGAAGCTAAGTTAGTGGGTGAGAAATCAGCAGCTGTGAGCAGGTGCTCCTTCCTGTTCAGACAGACACACCCTGTCATTCAAGGCTGGTAGAGATGGAATATCCTTTATTATGGGTTGAGGTTGTTTCCTTTGTATGTCAGGGTTGGCCTTCATGTTTTATTGGCCCTGAAGAGATAGCTGTGTAACAGAAGAGTCTGAAAAAGGACAAAATGTATTACAAGTTGTCTCTTTAATGCCTTCCTACCACCCACACTTTTGGGAAATTAAAACCTGAATTCCTGCCTGAAGCCCGTGATTAGAGAAGTAGAGCAGTTTCCTTTGTTATTTGTACCATAGGAGATGGCTTGATAGAACTGTGTGGGCAGAGGTCACAAGATCAGCTTCACTGGAGATGCCATAGTTAAACAGCAATACCCTAAAGCTGAAAACTCTATTTATTTATTTATATGAGACAGTCTCACCTTGTCACCCTTGGTAGAGTGCCATCATAGCTCACAGCAACCTCCAACTCTCAGTCTCAAGCAATTCTCTTGCCTCAGTCTCCCAAGTAGCTGGGACTACAGGTACCCACCATAATGCCTGGTGTTTTTTTGTTTTTTGTTTTTTTTAGAGATGGGGTGTCACTCTGGCTCAAACTGGTCTTGAGCTCCTGAGCTCAGGCAATCAACCCGCCTCAGTCTCTGAGAGTGCTAGGATTACAAGCATGAGCCACCATGCCTGGTCATGAAAACGCACTTTAAAAGTTCTGCATTTCTGCTCTTGGAGAGGATGCTAGTGCTTTAAGTCATGAATCTGACATCCTCCTCATTTGCCAGCAAATTAATAACCTTCTCTTTCCTTCTCCTTAAACCACTTTTGTCTTCCTTCTTTGTTCAGCCACAAAGACAAGTATAAAACTTTCTTTAATAGAATTTGGTGTTCCTGGGTGGGCTCATTGGTGACCCAGTGACTGCACCTGCCACTGAGGCTGAAAGAGGTGGGGAGAAGCCCTGAGTCAAGCCACAGGTATTCACTTGCAGGAGGGCTGTCTTTGGGGGTTGAGAGAATGAGGAACTTTCCCAGAAGGTGATGGAGGCTATTTATCTCCAGGGAACTCTAGTTTCTCTCTCTCCAAATTAGACATTATCTCCAACCTGAACTTTTTTGAGGACAGGAAAATGGATTTGGGAAGGGTAGTGACACCTTGGCCATTTTTCCTAAGTTCCCCAGTGTGCACACCAAGACCTTGACACCTTTCCAGCTTTGTGGCAAGGCATTTCTCTGTAGGTGCCATTTAGTGGTAGAAGTTGTGGTTGAGTGAACCAAGGAACTTGGGAAATTCATTCACTTGGGGATTAGGAATTGTTGGTTCTTGTATGAGAACTTGATTCTTGTCTGTGAGGTCCTCATTTGTTTGGTAGGGCCTTGGCATGTGAGATGGTTTGCCTTGGGAATTCTCTGTATCATCTACTTATGTTCATTGTAGTTGTTTGTCAACATGGGAGGCCTCATTCCTATTCCATCTGAAAGCCCCTTGTGGAAAATTTGGCTAACTGGCCAACTTACAGCTGTAAATCTATGTTTAAAAGAGAATAGTGTTATTGCAATCCAGTGTACATGCTGGACTATGAGGAGAAGAAGCCATTGAATGTAATCTTAAATTAGTATGCTGTCTTAAAGATGGAATCACATTATCAAAGTTCAGGTACAGATTCCATATGTACAATCTTTCATATAATTACATAATAAAGGAGGTAAAATGTCATATGATAAAATTGGGGCGGGATTAACCTGGTTGGATCTCACGGATCCACTTCCCTGCCATCAGCTCCCTACCCACTGGAGAAGGCACCATAGGTTTGGGGGTGCTTAAGCTTATGCTGCTAGATCCACCATGGTCCCTGATGTAGTAGTGTTCATGGAATGCATTAATGGGAGGAGCTTTTGCTCTGCCATGAGCCCCAAGGCTGACCTAGGAAGCAGCCCTGCACAGAACCAGGTCTGAGACAATTGCTATTGCTGCTGCCACCATCTTGGCACCTTGAAAGAAGCAAGGGAGGGAGTGACTGGGACCAATTCTTTAGTCCCTCACCCATTGGTTACGACTCAGGAGTGGGAATGGTCTCTTCTTCTAAGACTTAGCAGGGAACAAAATTTGGCCAGAGGGCACCCAAGGGGCAGGGCAATTTCCATTATGGCAATATCACAGAGGGGGCTTGAATGTGCTAGGACAGCTGGCAGGGTATTATTGGATTTACACAAATTAGGATACTAACACTGGTATAAATGTTGTGAGAATAAATCAATACTAAAAGTTATATTCAGGCAGGCCTCCCAAGTGCTGAGATAGAGTTTAAATGAGGCCAAATAATTATAATAAAAAGCTAATGAAGATCCCTTTGAATTTTGGAATGTATCAATCAGGAATACTGGAAATATACAGATGCAGATCTGGGGGCCGCTGAAAATGTGTGCATGATTAATATGACTTTTATAGGGCAAAGTGCTCTAGATACACAGAGGAAGCTGTAGCATGTGGGAGGGGCAACTGGCATGAACCCTTCATAGCTTTCTGATACCACTTCTAATGCACACAGTGGTAGGAAAGAACAGAAACGGAAACTGATGTGTGTTCTGTTAGCAGTGCCAACCAAGAGTGCTTCAAGACAATCAAAAGGAAAGAGCGGAAAAACTCATCCCTGGTTGGAGTACAATTAGTGTACTTTTGTAAAAAGGAAAGACATTGGAAAGAATACTGGCCCCAATTGCAAAGGGCTCCAGGTAATAAGACACCCCTAGAAGAGCACATAGTATTTTGGATTGAGGTGTTAGATGAGGAAGGAGGAGGCCCAGGACTCCATGCTTCACTAGTGGCTCCAATCCAAATATCTCCCCCAGGAGTCCCAGGTATAATGAACAGTGGGGACTGACTCAATCAGCAGGCCTTTTAATTGGCACAGGAGTGCCACCTCCACCAACCTACATGGACAGAAGCAGCCTGGGGTCTCTCCCTTGGCTGCCACCCCAGCACCCAACACTAGCTGCACACAACACTTCACAAGCCAGGCTGGGGGTGTCAGGCAATGGTGAGGCAGCCCAGGGGCAAGTGGCAGCTGAGGAACTCCTTGCTGTAGGCCCATAAGGTGGACCCTGAAGAGCCATCAATCAACGTTGTTCTTGCTTATGCCCTTTTTTGCCTGGTAATCTGTTGCATTCTTTATTTTAAATTTTCTGCCAAAGCTTTGCAATGGCATAAAGTATAAACCTTCCATCTAAAACATTGCCCAATTCATTAATGACTATGTCACCCCTCCTGGCATGGATATAGAAAGGCACAACTGACACAGGAAATATGTAACAGAATCAGGGGCTGAAAAGGGGCAAAATGTATTATAAGTTGTTTCTTTAACTCACCTCTCCTGTCTTTTGGGTCATTAGAGTCTGCATTCCTGGCTCGGTGCCCATAGCTCAGTGGTTAGGGCACCAGCTGCATACACCAAGGCAGGCAGGTTCCAACCTGGCCTGGGCCTGCTAAATAACAATGCAACTGCAACAAGAAAATAGCCAGGCATTGTGTGGGCACCTGTAGTCCCAGCTACTTGGAAGGCTGAGGCAAGAGAATTGCTTAAGCCCAAGAGCTTGAGGTTGTTGTGAGCTGTGACACCATGGCACTCTACTGAGGGCAACGTAGTAAGACTCTGTCTCAAAAATAAAAAAAAAAAGAAATAAAAAGCTGCATTGCTGCCTAAAGCCAGTGATCATAGTGGCAAGGGAATGTCTGTCCTTTGTACAACAGGGGATGGCTCAACAGAATTGTCCAGGCAGAGGTCACAAGACTTCACTGGAGAAGCTATAGTTGAACAGCAATTGCCCAAAGCTGAAAACTAACTTTAAAATTTCTGAATTTCTCCTTATGGGTAGGATGATGATACTTTAAGACATGAGACTGCCATCCTTTTCATTTGCTGGCGAATTAATACCTTCTGTTTCCTTCTCCTCCAGCCACTTGTCCTCATTCTTCATTCAGCCACAAGGATGGGTACCAAACTTACAGTAACAGAATTTAGAAATGATGGATCCCAAATTCTAAGAAGTGCACTGGATACATAAAGAAATGAAAAATAACAAGAAACAAGCTAGTACCAATCCCTTGGTTATTATTTGGTAGTAACCAAAATGTATCCTGAGGCAGAGCTAAGCTTGGATTCAGGCTTGTCCAAGCTAGAGCCAGTAACCTTGTGTTCTACGGAAGGGAAGGAACAGATAAGTAAGATTTGCAAGAGATGGGAGGAGGGACCGAGGGGTAGAAATCTTTTGTTGGTCATTACTGGCTTTATAGAATGGGGTTATTTTACTATGACTGTCTAATAAATACTATACTAAATATAGATCCCAAATAATGATTATTTTGCTATAAGAAAGCCTTGGTCAGGTGTTAGAGAGTGGTCTGTGAAGCAAAGAATTGATCTTATCCAAAGACAGGTAAAACCCTTGCTCTTAGCTCCTGGGAGGTGACTCTAGGCCCCTGGAATTTCCTAACTAATAAGGGTGTCTTTGTTTGCTTGAGGACTTTGGCCATTGGAAGGCCTAACAATGGGGGCTTTAGACCATACTGTGTCAGGTCCAGTATCTCAAGAATTGGAGACCAAAGATGTTAGCCCAACCTCTAGGATGTAGTGGACACTAAAGGGCAGCCATGTGGGCAGGATGTGGTCAAGCCCCAATAAAATCTCTGGACACCAAAGGCTCAGGTGGCTCTGGACACCAAACCCTGGTTGGAAAATGCTCTGTGCTTGATGTCACACATTGATGCCAGTAGAGGTGGAGTTAGCACTGTCTAGGACTCCTGTGAGGGAAACCTCTATGCTTGGACTCCACCTCAGGTGTCCTCTCCCTGGCCTAATTTTCACCTGTATACTTTCCCTGTAAGAGGAAAGTATTCAGTATCCAGAATTCCCACCACCACCACGGGTGAAACGATTTTCAGCCTTTCAGGCAAATTGATCCTGAGGGTACCTCCCCAAATTTTCACTTAGTGTCAAAAGTGGGATCATAGAAGACTGGGTAGATACTGGGTTCCCCTAATACTTCATGGTTGGCCCTAACTTGTTCAGGGGAATAGGTGAATATTTACATACCAAATGTGAAGCCTTAGCCTTTTCCTCAGATCTCAGAAGGCTGATAGCCAAGCATAAGGAGTAGGATATTAGCATATTTTTCTCTGGGGAAAAGTGGTTAAAAAGAAAGACTTAATGATAACAACTGTATCAGTTTTTGCTGTGTGATGAAACATCTCAATGTTTGGTAGATTAAGACCGAGCACTTATTAATCACAATTTTGCAGTTTGGCTGAGTGGGTTTTTTGTTCTGGGCCAGTGAGTTCTTTTGGGCTTTGGTATTCCATGATAGCCTTCCTGCCATTTCTGCTGGTTTCACTTCAAGTCATTTGGAACAACAGCCACATGTCCTTCATCACCTATCAGGTTAACTGAGGCTTTAGTGGTGGCAAAAAGATCTCCAGTTGCAGGAAGGGACAGTCCCCAGGTCACATGTGTTTTTCCTACCCTTGCTTACATCACGTTTGCTAATGTCCCATCATTAGCATGGGACCTAGGTTCTAGACATAGAGAAATAGGTTCCAGCTCTTGACCAATAGACTAGCAAAGTCATATTGCAAAGGAATGTATCAGGAATTCTCCAGAAACAGAACCAATAGAGCCTGAAATTTGTGGGCTGGCCACTCAGGCAAGATTTCCATGTTATGGTCTTTTTTCCTTTTGAGACAGATTCTCACTTTGTCATCCTTGGTAGAGTCCCATGGTGTCCTAGCTCACAGCAACCTCAAACTCTTTGACTCAAGCAATTCTCTTACTCTAGCCTCCCAAGTAGCTGAGCCTATAGGCGCTTACCACAATGCCTGGCTTTTTTTTTTTTTTTTTTAGAGACAATGTTTTTCTCTGGCTCAGGCTGGTCTCAAACCTGTGAGCTCAGGCAGTCTACCCACCTTAGCCTCCTAGAGTGCTAGGATTACAGGCATAAGCCATCTCACTCAGCCCCCATGTTATAGTCTTAAAGTAATTCTTCTCTGGGAAAGTGAGAAGTGAGATCATAGAAGACTATGTAGTAGATACTGGATGCCCCTAGTTTTTGCTTTTAAGGTCTTCAACTGATTGGATGAGGTTCATCTTATTATGGAGAGTAATCTGTTATATTTAAAGCAAATTGATTGTAAATGTCAATCATATCCACAAAATACCTTCCCAGTAACATGTAGACTATTGTTCAACCAAACATAGCCTTGCCAAGTTGACATGTAAAGTGTCACCATGACAGAGTGGATATTCAGGGATGGCAGAAATTGGTAGTTTTTGTTACATCTGTACATTGGCACTCATGGCTACCCAAGGAAACAACCAGACAGATAATCTACAGTGAGCTTAGAAGTCAAAAAGCCCTATCCGTAGGCTCAGAGATTCTGATTAGCTTCTTAGTAGTGCCTCTGCCTGTATTTGTTTATTTATTTTATTTCACATTATTGTGAGGGTACAAACAACCAGGTCACAATTTTTGAAATTTTTAGGTAGAGTCTCTCTTGTAGTTGTGTTCTGCACCCAACAAGTTATGTCATCCCCCCCACCTTGTGCCCTTTAAGTGGGAGCACACCAATCCCCCTTCTCTCTCTCCTCCCTATTTCTCTGTCCTTTGGATAGAATTAAGTTTTTCTCCTATGTGGGCATGTGTTAGATCATCTACTGGCTTCATAATAAATTTGAGTACATTGGATACTTGCTTTTCTATTCTGTGTGTACTTTGCTATGAAGAATGTGTTTCAACTCCATCCAGGTCAATACAAAAGACATGAACCCATCATCTTGTCTTAAAAATAAGCAAGCAACTAAAGACTACCAGCCATACCCCTGTAGATAGACTCTGTCATGAAAGACAGAGAACCAAACGAGCAAATGAAGGGAAAAAAGGAAACTTGGAAGAAATTATGTAGGGAGAATAAAACATCTTTTAAAACCTCATTACAGGGCGGCACCTGTGGCTCAGCGAGTAGGATGCCGACCCCATATACCGAGGGCTGCGTGTTCAAACCCGGCCCCGGCCAAACTGCATCAAAAATTAGCCAGGTGCTGTGGCAGGCGCCTGTAGTCCCAGCTACTTGGGAGGCTGAGGCAAGAGAATCGCCTAAGCCTGGGAGCTGGAGGTTGCTGTGAACTGTGACTCCACAGCACTCTACCGAGGGCGATAGAGTGAGACTCTGTCTCCACAAACAAAACAAAACAAACAAACAAAAAAACCTCATTACAAAAAAGAAATAAAATTTTAAAAAAGGAAAAACAAAGAAAAAATTAAAATGTAACAAAAAAGAGAAAACAAAAAGTAAGGAAAAAGAAAAAATAGAAATAAAAAATTTAAAAAAGAAAAACCTCATGAATCCCCCTCAGATAAGAAGAAATAGTGTATCCAAAAATAAGGATGAATGATATAAAAAATACAATGTGGGAATGAAAAAACTTCTTGGAACCAAAGATGTGGAAACCATCTGAGTGCCCATCAGACCGTGAATACATTAATAAACTGTGGTATATGTATATCTTGGAATACTATTGAGCAATAAAAAAGATGGAGACTTTGTATCTTTCCTATTTACCTAGAACAGTGGTTCTCAACGTTCCTAATGCTGTGGCCCTTTAATACAGTTCCTATGGGTTGCAACCCACAGGTTGAGAACTGCTGAGCTAGAGGGATTTGGAGAACCTTCTCCTAAGTATCTCAAGAATAGAAAATCATGCATACCATGTACTCAGTGCTAAATTGAAACTAGTCGACTAACAACTACAGGCCCATATGAGAGAAAAACTCAATTAAATCCAAGAATGGGGTGGCTCCTATGGCTCAGTGAGTAGGCCACCAACCCCATATACTGAGGGTGGTGGGTTCAAACCCGGCCTGGGCCAGCCGGGTGTTGTGGCGGGTGCCTGTAGTTCCAGCTACTCAGGAGGCTGAGTCAAAAGAATCGCCTAAGCCCAAGAGTTGGAGGTTGCTGTGAGCTATGACGCCACAGCACTCTACTGAGGGTGACAAAATGAGACTCTGTCTCAAATAAATAAATAAATAAAAATTCAAGAATGGGGGAGGAGACTTGGTAAGTTTCCACCTAACAGTACAATTTATGGGTATATGGCACACTTCCTGGGTATAGGACACAACTACAACTTGGACTTTACCTTCCAAATGCAAACAGTATAACCTGATCATATGTATTAATCCAAAATTTAAAAATTTAAAAAGAAAAGGAAAAACTTCTCGAGAACAAGATATAAGAGCACAGGTCATGAGCCAAGGTCTCCCTGACCTTGGCTGACACATTAAGCAAATTGAGAAAGTACAGTAAAAAGAGAAGGGGATGAGAAATAGGAGAGAAATGATAAGAAAATGAGAGGACTAGCTCAGAAGGTCCAATATCAGACAGACAGAAACATCACAGAGAAGTATTGAAAAAGAAACTGGAGAGAGACATGATCACATAAATATATCAAGAAAAATGACTGAAGAGTTTCCAGATGTGATTCTATATGTTGGAGCCCATCACCTTCTTATAATCTGAATGTGCAATGCAGTTGCTTTGAAGTCAATTGTCTCAGGTTGGCTCCTCAGGAAACAGATTTGGACATGAACCATATCAGAGAATCAAGCATAGAGGATTGGAGACGCCAGGGGGCAAACTGTGCAGTCCCAGGAAAGGTCTCAGACAATCCCGAGCGGCGGTTTGGAGCTCAAAGGACCCTTCAAAGATGTCCCAAATTGAGGCATAGGGAATAAACCTTCACCCTCCCACTGACCAGCCCTTGTAGGTAAGCCATCCCTGAGTGGGCTGCAGCATTGAGGGGGACTGTTCCTTCCAGCTGAAGGCAGCTCTAAGACAGGGGTACTCTGAGGACCAACTCCCTGCAAATGGGGAGATGGTGCTTCATAGCCCTGCAGGGGGAGTCTGCTTTGTTAATTAAACTGGAAACATCTAGTTTTAACTCCTTTGAAGCCTTTAATGCATATCTGGTCAACAACCTCTAACTGTACTGGAGACTTTGATAGTGGTCTGAGTGCAGACCACTATTCAGGCTGGGTGGGGGCAATGCAGCTCTGATCAGAGTGCCAAAGCCCCTGCAGGAGTGGCTGCAGGTGCCCAGTGCTGCCTGTGTTTGGAATGTGAGATCTCTTTAATTCTGGGGATGGGGGGTGCCTTTAAAAGGCCCATTTTTCTGGTAATCCTAGCACTCTGAGAGGCTGAAACAGGTGGATTGCTTGAGCTGAGAAGTTTAAGACCAGGCTGAGGACTCAGCACTTGTAGCTCAGTGGCTAGGGCGCCAGCCACATACACCGGAGTTGGGGTTCGAATTCAGCCTGGGCCTGCCAAACGACAATGACAACTACAGCAAAAATAGCCAGGCATTGTGATGGGCGCCTGTAGTCCCGGCTACTTGGGAGGCTGAGGCGAGAAAATCGCTTAAGCTCAAGAGTTTGAGGTTGCTGTGAGCTGTAATGTCATGGCACTCTACCCAGAGTGACAGCTTAACAATCTGTCTCAAAAAAAAAAAAAAAAAAAAAAAGACCAGTCTAAGCAAGGAGACCACATTTCCAAAAATAACAGACGTTGTGGCAGGCACGCGTAGTTCCAGCTACTTGGGAGGCTGAGGCAAGAGGATTGCTTGAGCCAGTGGTTCTCAACCTTCCTGATGCTGTGGTCCTGTGGGTTGTTGAGAACTGCTGGCTTGAGCCCAAGAGTTTGAGGTTGTGGTGAGCTATGACACCACAGCACTCTACCAAGAGTGACAAAGTAAGACTCTGTCTCAAAAGAAAAAAAAAAAGGCCCATTGTTGCTGTACAAGTTGATAACATGGATTTTATCCATAAAATTTTATTTATTGTATGCTGCTATTTTGCTGTTGCTATGTCTGATGCCCATATCCGTCTCTCATTTGGGTCTGAACTCAAGCAAGAGAAAAAGAGAATATTCTTTATGAGGTCCTTCAACCCCCATTATGTGGCTGTACTTATTTAAAAGAACATCTAAAACAGGGGTCCCCAACCTTTTTGGTACCAGGGACCAGTTTCATGGAAGACAGTTTTTCCATGGAAGACCAATTTTTCCATAGATTGGGTGTGGTGTCAATGGTTTCAGGATGAATCAAATGCATTACATTTATTGTGTACTCTATTGGTATTCTTATTACATTGTAATATATAATGAAATAATTATACAACCTTCCATAATGCAGCATCGGTGGAAGCTGTGAGCTTATTTTCCTGCAACTAGACAGTCTCATCTGGGAGACAGTGACACCCAACGTGTGTTGCTTATGTTCAGTTTACTCCCATTTTGGTTGCTATTACTGCAGAAAACTCTACTTCACAAAGATAGGATGCTGGAAATGAAATCACTTTTAGCAGTTCTGTGGCAATATCAGAATATTCTGTTTTAACTTTAATGCAGAATGTATGGAGATTTAAAGTTGTCTCAAACATACTTTTAAGGCACTGTCATTTGCCATCTCAAGCATTTGATCCTCTCTTAGCATGGATAAAGTCGATTCACCTGGCTTATTCACAAATGGGTCACAGATCCGTCCCTTCCAAGTGTGCGAGTCTTTTGTGGTTAGGGCGTAATGTGCAAACTCTTTTGAAAGCTGAGATAGGTAATCACACCCCAGCTGCGAGAGAGAAGGCCCTGGCTCAGTCTCTGTTAAAATCTCTGCTAATGTTTGAAACATGTCCAAAACCCCAATGCTCATTTGTCACCTCCATAATTCCAGTTTGGCTTTGAATGCAGCCAATTTACTTGCCAACTTGAACACAGTTGTTCTACCTTGAAGTGACAGATAAGTTCACTGCGCAGGTTGAATACATCACCCAAGTAACCAAGTTTTGTGATCCCTTCTGTGTCACTGAAATGTGCTGCCAGTGGAGACTGCTTTTCTGAAAGAAATATCTGGAGAGGCCACATACCTCAGAATCTCTGGCCAGTGATCTACCTTTAGAAATCCATCTCACTTCTATGTATATAAGAGAAGACCTGCGTGCTCTGCGTCCATTTCCTCAGAAAGCTGCTCTACAGATGTGAGTTAAGGGCATGCGCCTAAATGTGGTTGCTAATTTTAATTGCTTCCTGCAAAATGTTGCTTAGTTCAGATGACATTTTTTAGGTGGCCAGCATTTCTCTGTGGATGACACAGTGCATCAACTCACATTCAGAAGTGACGTCCTTGACCTGAATAGTGAAATCAGAAAGCTGTCCAGTCATGGCGGCCACGCCATCCGTGCATGTACTGACACAAAATAACATATTCAGTTTTCCTGCTATGTAATCATTCGAAGATTTGAATAGTTCTGCAGCTGTGGTGTTGGTTGGCACCAAAAGCGCATGTAACACACCCTCATGCACATCCTTCCAAACAACATATTGCACAAAAACAAGTATTGTTGCCTTGTTGTCCATATCAGTAGACTCGTCAGCCTGGATTGTATGTCACAGTGACTTTAATCCTCTCTTAACAATTGTGCGTTGGGATCCTCTATTTCATCAATTTCTCTAATTACGGTGCTAGCCAAAAGAGGAACACACACCACCTTTAGAACTGCAGCCTCTCCTAGAAGTTTGTGACAAAGGTCCTTAGCAGCAGGCAGGATCAACTCTTCACCAACAGTAAAGGGCTTCTCAGCTTTAGCGACATGGTTAGCCACTAAGACCGATGTTCTCAGTGCAGACACATTTGATTGAGTGGTGGCTTCAGTAATTACTTCTGTTCTTCATGTTTATGTTTTTTTTTCCTTTGAAACTCCAAAGGCTTGTTTTTTAATGCAGGGTGCTTGGTCTCCATGTGGCAAAGCAATTTTGAAGGTCTCACAGCTTCACTGGACAGCGGGTTGCCACATGTTCTACAAGGCGGGCGTGGAGAATGTGAATCACCTGTTGTAATGAACTCATCATTTAATTAGGACTCTTGGTATTTTCTTTCAGATGCAGATTTCATTTTGTTGGCAGTCTTAGAGTCTCCTGATTTTTCATTATTGGGTCTTTCTCCCTTTCAAAGAAGCTCACCAGCAATGTTTCTTCCTCATTTTTGCTAGGGTTAGCCAAACTGTGACTGAGACAGGTGTGCAGCGCAGGATAGAGGCGCCAATAGAGTGGTAAATGAAATAATGGGTGGGTCATGAGTGGACTGAAGTGTTGGTTTCTGAGTTAAAGCCTGCCATCTGGGCTCGGCACCTGTGGCTCAACGGGCTTAGGCGCCAGCCACGTACACCTGAGCTCGCGGGTTCGAATCCAGCCCAGACCCACCAAACAACAATGAGGGCTGCAACCAAAAAATGGCCGGGCGTTGTGGTGGGCGCCTGTAGTCCCAGCTACCTGGGAGGCGGAGGAAGGAGACTCGCTTGAGCCCAGGAATTGGAGGTTGCTGTGAGCTGTGATGCCACAGCACTCTATCCAGGGTGACAGCTTGAGGCTCTGTCTCAAAAAAAAAAAGACAAAAACCTGCCATATGATCCAGCTGTAAAAATGAAAAAAGATTTTAACTTACCACTACAAAGGCTGCCACCAGATGCAGCTTAATTGCCACTTGCCACTCACTCATAGGGTTTTGTTTTCTTTCTTTCCTTTTTTTTTTTTTTTTCTTTGAGACAGAGTCTCACTCTGTTGCCCTGGGTAGAGTGCGGTGGCATCATCATAGCTCACAGCAACCTCAAAATCTTGGGCTCAAGCGACACTCTTGCCTCAGCCACCTGAGTAGCCAAAACTACATGCACCTGTCATGATGCCTGGCTAGCTTTTCTATTTTTAACAGAGAGGAGTTCTCAAACTCCTGAGCTCAAAGGATCCACCCGCCTCAGCCTCCCAGAGTGCTAGGATTATAGACAAGCCACTGTTCCCTGTCACTGATAGCATTTTGATATAAGTCTGCAACCAATTGATTTATTATGGTCTCTATATCAAACCTCTCTGCTAATGATAATCTGTATTTGCTGCCACTCCCTAGTGCTATCATTACTGACTTAGATCCCCCGCAGATCATCAGACATTAGATTCTCATGGGAGTTTGTAACCCTTGCTTGAGCAGTTTATAGCCGAGCTTGCCCTCCCTTGAGAATCTAATGCTGCTACTGATCTGACAGGGGTGGAGCTCAGGCAGTGATTCAAGTGATGGAGAGTGGCTGTAAATACAGGTGAAACTTCACTCACCTGTCCACTGCTCACCTCCCACTATGCGGCCTGGTTCCTAACACGCCACAGACCTCTACCACTCTGTGGCCCAGGAGGTTAAGAGCATAGAAATAAAACATCACGTTTTAACAATTTCAAATTTATGGAAGTGATTGCTGGGAAGTATTTGCATCCTAAATGATTGTTTTTCATTTAGAAAAGATTAATTCTCTAACACCACATAGTGAACTTTCTCATTAAGTTTTAAAGATTGTTCCAGTTACAAAAATTGAATTAACTTCTCATTCATTACCAATGTTCTTTCTATATCGTATCTATATCCTATTTATTCAGTGGCTTTTTTTTAGTGAAAGATTGTGAGGTGGGTAGGAGAGAAGGGAGAAAATCCACCCTGAGCACTTCCTGAGCTCTACAGTCAGCTATGGAGCTACACGTGTGTGCACATGTGCACACACACACGAGGGGGATATTATCTCCTCCTTACATCTGAGGAAACTGGTTCCAAGGGGTTAATAAAATGGCCTGGCACCACACAATACCAGCAAAAAAAAAAAAAAAAAATCAGCAATTGCATCCTCTGCTGCCTGACAGCACATTTTCTGAAGTTTCACACGAGCTGTTTCCTAGGTAACCACCACCCAGCCTCCAGGACTGTCTGCATAATCAGGGAGGGCGCCGGATGCAGCCAACATCTCCCAGTTCCTGCATCACCAATAGTGCAGCCCTTTGTCAGGGTGTTAACGTGGCGAAAACAGAGAGCCCAGAAGCTCGTCCGTCCGTCCGTGGGATTCTATTTCAAATGAGATATTTCTACTCACTGAAAACCCGATTCATTGAGAATCTCGCCTGTCAGCACATTGAGCTGGTTGCTATTTTTATTCACTCCCCTGCCTTTTCCTTTTCTCTCAGGCTTTTTGTTCTTGCAGCAAGTAGTGAGTACTCCTTATTCATATGAGCCTGTGACCTTAGAGAAATGCCAGCATCTCTCCAACTCCCTGCCCCCGCTACAGGCAAAGGGCTCCCCTGAGTGTCCAGAACAGGGACCAGGGCTAGCATCCTGGGACGGCATCTTTGCTGGCTGGGTTCTGTCTTATGACCGCCACTGGCACTTAAAGAATTTCCTCTCCCTGCCCTGTTGCAAGAGACAGGCTTGGGCTGAGACACTGACTAGACTGACTAAGGGGACAAGTGCTGCCGCAGTCAGCTCCCTCATTGCCTTTGGCAATTTGATTCCCATCCATCCAGAGCATTTCCTTTACCCTTTTCTGACAAGCTGAAATGCACTTTGCTTTTATGAGCAGCTCCCTTCTGACTTAAATATTAATGAAATGCAAGATCAAGGATACTGCTCAAAACCATTTTTCTTGGTAACATTATATGCAAGGAAACAAGTTGGAAATGTCCCTTCGGGCCCCTTCACTTGCCATCCCAAACATTAGTGGTCAGCTGCTGGATGGCTGAGGGTCAAGGTGACAGTCACTAATCTGGAGGTGGCATTGACCTGCAGAGACTGGGAATGGTGGGCTTAGTTACCGGAGTGTGGGAGGCATTAGCACCGAGGGGTCTGAGGTGGTGGGCAAAGGTACCTGGCGTATCACTGGACATGTCTGTGCACCACCAAGTCAGACTTTTCATTCTGGACAGGGATTAGTGCCCAGACAGCAGGGCAGAGCTGACATAGTCCCAGGGCACCAGACCTGGCAGCTGATGATGCTATTGAATTCCCATGACACATTTCTTGGGTGTGGTGATGGCATCATAGTTACATGAGAAAACATCTTTGTCCTTACGAGGTGTGTGCTGAAACATTTAGGGTTAGGTGCCTGCAGTCTACTTTCAAATAATTCAATACAAAAAATAAACATGCAAATGTGGCAAAATGAGCAAAATGTTAAAAACTGTTGAAGTTAGAGGAAGGGTAAGCTAGAGCTGATGGTGCTATGTTTTCAACCTGTCGATTTTAAGGTTTTCTTTTTCAATTAATCCTTTTGAAGTTTTCAAAAAGAGCTAATGACTAGTTCTAGGCCTGAAACATGAAACAGTGCTCCTCATATTTGGCCTAGAGCCCAAAACTAGAATAAATGGGACAGTTACTCTTCCACTGACTTCTTCATCATAAAGCTAGAACGGTCCAGACAGAATGGAATGTGGTAAAAATGCTGCCTTTCAACCCAACCAAGTAAAATGCATTTCATAAAGCAGACTGGCAAGTTTTATTTTATCTTTTGTGTTCTTATTCTCACATTTTCAATGCTTAGTTGTTTTTCTCATCCAAAAGCCTATTTTGATGACCTCTCCTGTGACTGGAAGTGGAAGTGTGTGCTGTCTAGAGATGACACCACAAAAATGGACAATGATCTTCTAGGTCCTTGTGTGCCCCAGCTCTGGTAGCCTTGAGGAAATAGCCAAACCGGACACATCTGGCCACATGCATGTAATTCACATGACAAGACAGGCATTCTCTCTCTCAATTGTTTTGACTAATTAAGGTCTATTTATTTGTAATGAGGCAAAACTCTACAATTGTTCAACACTGGGCTTGACACTGCAGTGATTTGGGGGCAGAAGGGGGAAGGGCAGTTATGAATGTCTGAGCCAGAACCTTCCAGAAGACTCTTCCTTTACTCTGTGGGACACAAATAAAAATCATATGATCTCTGTTGATTCAGAGTAGAGTACACAGAGTGGGGCCTCAGTAGGCAGCCGATATCAGCAGAGGTTTAGATCGGTCAGCACCACCGAGGGAGAGGGATGCTTTCCTGTCTAGGGCTTGCCTTCATCTTGAAGATGAGGACACCGTGCCCCTGTGTGAGGCCAAGAGAAGGCCCTGGGCTGGCCCAGATACCCTGAGCCCCCCGGGATGGGAAACTCTGGGGTGGGAAGGACTCAGGTCACTGAGGCTGTTCCCCCTCTTCCTCCTCCGGTTGGCACAGTATGGCACTACCAGGGTCCTCTGCCATGGCTCTTATGACACTGCAGCTATGCTGGGCTGGACTGCTCTTCACCCACAGCTGCTCTGGAGGGCAGGGCAGGTAGCAAGTGGCCTCTGGGGGATGCAGGGTGGAGGGAATGCTCGAAGTGTGGATGCACGGCTGCTGGCAGCACACTTCTTGACCCTGGCACAGCCTCTCTGCGCTCAGAGGCTGACAGGACCCAAGGCACGTAACTGCCCCCTGCTCCCAGGGCCAGGCCCTACAAGTCCCCTGGCAGCCTTGAAGCCTAACATTGAGCTCAGCTTCTTCCTGTCTGCCTCTGGCCAGGCCTTAGGGCTGCAGCTCATGTAAGATGAGAGAAGTGGGGAGAAGACCCCGGAGCCTCGGCAGCTTGTGTCCCTCAGTCCAGCTCCCAGCAACAGGTCAGCTAAAGGAGCATTCCATGATCCAATTGGAAGGGCAATCTTCCCAAGAATGTCCTCTGCCTTGGACATTCATGACTGAGCCTTGCCCTGCCTTTCCCTCCCTCCTGCCCCACAATCATTACAGTGTCCAGCCCAGAGCTGACCTGTACAGGAGGAGGTGCTGAGGAGGGGGAACCAGCCTATTGTCTGACCATCTGTGCCAGGGAGGTGAGCCCCAGAGGTGTGGGCTTTGTAAAAGCCTCCTCCATGGTGCCCACCCCACACTAGCCCCTTATGGAGAGGCAGGGCCACCACCCACACTCCAGGCTTCACTGGGCTCTTCCTGGCTGGGGGCCTGGCATTACCTTAAGTGTGCCCCTTGTTCTGAGGCCCCTGTGTCTTTAGGATGAAGTATATCCACAATACTTATGTTTCTCCCTGGCCTAGAATATTCCCTCTGGCTATACAGGAAGGAGCTGAAGGAATGGGCAGTGGACTGGGGGCAGCCCAGCAAGGGAGGCCCCTGTCTAGTGACTACCTGTCCACCTGTGGGTATGCTGCAGCTCCCTGGAGGCAAGACCAGGATTCCAGAGGAGGAGGGTAGAAGTTTCCAGAAGCAGAGAGGAGAGCCTGAGATCCTGATGGAGACCAGGCACACCCTAGGCAAGCCTAGGACACTCTGCTCTGGGGTCTGCAGAGCAACAGGCCTGTAGCTGGGGCAGGCCGACAGGCCTAGCAGATGGCTGTCAGCTCCTTTGTAGTTGGATGGGAAGGTGGGCTTGGCAGAGTGCTGAAGGAAGAAGGACAGGGCCCAGGCGAGGCTGCCCAACTGGCATGGTCTTGCCATTCTTGGTGCTGCTCTTTGCACAGAGGCCCACCCATGGCCAGAAGCTACAGATGGGGCAGGATGGGGCAGGGGCTCAGACTGGCTATGCAGAGCCCAGGTGCTGGACGTAGTCTAAGGTGATCCTGGGAGGGTGGCCACCACTGATGTAGAGGATGTAGATGAAGTCATATTTGAGGATTCCTCGGATGGAATAGTAAGAGAGGAGCTAGTGATGCTGTTTAAAGTGTCTGTTCTTGTATACGTTTATTATTGTATTGTTGGTGGTGAGAACATGGAGGTAAATAGCTTGGCAGTGGTCCTGGTCAGTGGTTGACGTGTGATCCTTTAAACTTTCAAGTAAGAGGGAATTCTGTCACTACTTCCTGATTCAGAATGTATGCAACCTGTGTGTCAGCAGGGAAGTTGGAGGCTAGGATATCTCCATAAGCCTCTTTATGTATCTTGGTCCTGTTTTTAATTTTGGCTACTATCAGGCCCACAATGGCTCCTCTGCATGTTGCAGCAAGGGAAAAGAACTTCTTGCTGGATGTGGTGTCACCATATCATGAGTCTGGGTACTGGAAGGGAACCATCACTGCACAGCTGCTTCATGGTGTCTATGTCATTGTGGCAGAGGAGGCACAGGCTGACCTCACTGAGGGCACTGGACACCCCTTCTGTCATTCATACCTCCAGCAGAGCCAGCAACAGCTGAGGGCTTCAGGAGGCTCCGTGTGTCCCCAGGGTGGCTCAGAGAGCCGGAAAGTGGGGCACTGTGGAGTTATATAACCAGTAGGGCCCTTTCAGCCTCCTGCGCCAAGTGGCGGCACAACCTGGGTAGTCCACATATGGGGTGCCCATCAAGTTCATGTGCAATTACTATTTTAACTATATCATGGATAAGTAGCTCAAATACATAAAGACATGAAAATTGCGTGATGATGTCAACTCCCTCACTGTACTGTAAGAACTTTAAGGGCAGAAACAGTGTTCTTTTTATAGAAGGTGCCAAAAATGTATATACATTTTAAGAAAGGAAAAAAAAACTGTATTGAAATTATAATGCTCAAGTCACATTTGACTTCTGCAATCACAGGAGTTGCTCAAATGTGACTTGAACTCATCTTTTGTTATCAGTATGTATTATTGTAATTTTAATACAGTTTTCCTTTTTAAAAATGTGTATGCATTCTTTTGGCTCCTCTGCATGTAAGTGCCTAGTGCCATAAATATTTGTTGAATAACTGCATAAATAAATGCTAAAAGTAGAAGATAGAACTGTGATGATATTTGAATTCACAGCAGCCAAGGATTACACAAATCTATAACATCATTGTTTGTCTAAGTTATGATGTTTTGTAGACTAAATATAGCAGATTGTTGTCCAATGCTCAAGGGGTAAATGCTTAATTAGTGATATAACATTATTAGCATGTAAAATATCTATGTAGTTGAGTGAGGATTTGATGTAGATACACAAAAATAAAACTAATGGTTGAGTTAGAGTGGTGGGATTTAGAGTGGTTATTTTAGCTTGTCTACTATCTATGTGTGAGGCAAGCAGACCGTGGCTGTTTTAATATATAAAAGAAGTAGCACAACATGGAAAATAACTTGCCTCTGACCCCTTAGGGTCTAGATTTAAAGATATGTGCCTTGACTTATTAGAGTGTTGGGAGGGAGAAGAGATGTTGGAAAAAACAGGATCTGGAATCACACGGTGTGTGTTGCCTTTGCCTTTTTTCTAGAAACCAGTCAATATTGGGAGCAGGAGGCTTGGGCAGGCAGGGATACATATAAAAATGGAGTATAACTTCCTGATAGACATCATAAATATACAGGAAGGGTAGAAAGTCAATTTGAATTAGAGAAATGTGTCTCTTAAGAGTTCTGTCTAATACTTGACAAACTGTAAATCTACAGCACCCATTTCTGTGCAAATGGTTTGTCTGCAGATTCTGGAGAACTGTATCCTAGATTATAAATGTTAATTGGGTTGGCTTCATAGAGCTGTCATGGTTTTAAAATTAATGACAACTAATAATATTTGAGTGATGTTCATTCTCACTGATAATTAAGAAATATAAATAAAATGATGATGAGATATCATTTTTCAGCACATTGGCAAAGTTTTTAAATTAGATGTTCATTCTTGGAGAATATGAATTTTTATTACACAAACACAGATGTATGAAAAATGTTAAGGCTTTCCTAAAATTGACCTTAATATCCATTTTAAGAGTCCCCATTCTCTTTGGCAGAAACAACTTCAACTTAGTCTATGTAAGAGACCCTTGGTCAACTTCTCAATCAATCTGAGGTTGATTCTAAGTTAGAAAAGGTGTATGTGATGGCAGGGCAACTGTAGATAGAGGGAGGTTGCATTCCCCCTTCACTGTCATCAATCCAGGCTGTCACCTGCGGAGATGCCCACATTCCCCTAGTGCCTTCCATTATAAAGTTCATGCTCACATATCCTGCCCTATCCCACTGTCTAGTTAAAGAGGCCTCTTTGGTTTTCCTGGGCTTCTCTCAGTTACCTCTGTGTCCTTCCAAGTGAAAATATGAACAGCTCTACAAATCTGTCCCATAATGTCCTGGGACCCAGTGAATCTCCATGGGGCTGTCTCTGGATCTCTCAGCCTGGACATGCATCTTGCTGTTTCTACTCTACTACTGGTATGTCAAACTGGTGGGGGTGAATGTATTGGCATTGCTGTTTAAGAAATATGAACAAGGAGTGGTGCCTGTGGCTCAAGGAGTAGGGCGCTGGCCCCATATACCGGAGGTGGTGGGTTCAAACTCGGCCCCAGCCAAAAACTGCAAGAAAAAAAAAATATATGAACAAGAGAGAAACCAGTATGTAGATTTCTAGCTTATGAAAATATCCAGAAGTTTATTAGCTAGGATGCTTTGGGCTGTAAGTAACAGAAGACCCAACTGAAAATGACTTTAATAAGGTACTTATTACCTCATATAACAAAAATATTAGAGCAGTAGTTGTCAAAGTATGATTGATCCAGTGACCTCTGGTAGTGGGGGCGAGGCCTTGAAACTCATTCAAGCCATCTGCACAGTCAAAATCATCCATTCCATGTGCAAGATAGACAAAAAGACTTTAATATAATAAAGCAAAGGTCAGTATTTATTTTATAAAAAAGATAGAAACAGGCCAGACGTGGTGGCTCATGCCTATAATCTTAGCACTCTGGGTAGCCAAGGCAGGTGGATTGCCCTAAGCTTACAGGTTCAAAACCAGCCTGAGCAAGAGTTAGACCTTGTTTCTAAAAAAAAAAAAAAAAAATAGCTGGGCGTTGTGGCAGGCGCCTGTAGTGCTAGCTACTCAGGAGCGTGAGACAAGAGAATCACTTAAGCCCAAAGAGTTGGTGGTTGCTGTGAGCTCTGATGCCATTGCACTCTACCGAGGGTGACAAAGTAAGACTCTGTCTCAATAAAAAGAAAGAAAAGTAAAGAAACATAGCCACACCCATTTATTTATATATTTATTGTCTATGGCTATAGATAATGAATATACAAATTATTTTTTGTGGTTTGACTATATGGCCCACAAAGTAGAAATAGTTTACTGTCTGGTCCAACAGCAAAAATTTGCCAATCACTGCCATAGAGTATCATTTTGGGAGATATTAATAGTTTCAGACTCTACATTGCAAATGACCTTTAAGAAATTACCACTTGTGGGTGGCGCCTGTGGCTCAAAGAAGTAGGATGCCAGCCCCATATGCTGGAGGTGGCGGGTTCAAACCCAGCCCCAGCCAAAAACCACAAAAAGAAAAAAAAAATTACCACTTGTTGCATTCTTAGTGTAATATTAAAGAGTATCCATAGTTACCTGAAAAAACATAAAAATACTGCTCCTTTCCCCATATATCTGATTCAGGCCAAATTCTTTTTAATATATTTCATCCAAAATGACACAGTATATCATATTGAACACAAAAGCAGACATGATTATACAGCTGTCTTGTATTAAGCCAGGCATTAAAGAGATTTGCCAAAATGTGAAATAAGGCCCCGTCACTAAATCTTTTTTTTGTCTTAGAAGATAAATTTTTTCACAAAAACATATTTATGTGCAATAGTTTTATTTTTAGTGATTTAATGAATGTATATTTAAAATTTCTGTTTCAATTAGTAATATGATAAATATTGATAGTTACAACCTACATAAACAAAAGCTTATAAAGGGTCGCTGAAAACAAACATGGAGTACTTTTACTTCGGACCTTGGTGGTTTCAGGGTTGGCTACTACGTCATCATACGGATGCTATTTTCTGCTTACTTTGTCATTCTCGGCGTATCAGCCATTTGTTTAGATTGGCTCCCCTCATGGGACCAAATGGACACCCAGAAATGACAGATGGAGCTTCTACAACAGTTTCTGACATCACATCTATTTTTCAAACTATTTCTCAAAAGCAAGGATAAGCTTTTTAGAACTAGTGTGATATTTACTTGTTACCATATAATAACCCCCCAAATGCCTTATTAAGAAGGGTTTATAAGAAGTAATTGATACTAGACCAACCTTTCTGCCATAAACAACTAGATAAAATATTAATGAATAAAGCAACTGTTCTCAGTCCATGGAAAATAGACACCCAATGACTGTAATCTCCGAAAGACGAGCAACGAACTGAGCTCTATGATCGTTGTTGTTTTTTGCCTGAGAGGCTTTCTACACTCTAGTGTAGGGAAAAGGAATCCAAGCAGAGCACAGCAGCTGAGAAGACAGAGGCAGGTGTTTGAAGGCTGAGGGGGGTTGAATTTTCAGTGACACAGAAGAAGTAAATAACTCCATAAATATGCATCATACCCTTGAAGATTTTGGCTGAATGCTAGGTTGTGCTGTGCAGGTGAGATTCCACAAGGCTGTGCACAGAACAACTACCAGGGAAAAGAGCAATCACTGAGTAATTCTAGCTTATACAATACTGGAGCCATTTGAATGCTAAGCAGATAAATGGAATCATCTCAATCAACACCCAGGGCATTTGGTAGAAACTTCAGGAAGGTTATACCTTAGGAGTATAACTAAAATGGAACTGGTATAAAGGCCACTGTAGATCCATACTAACAGATCCATATTAACATAAAAACAAGGTGCAGAAAAAGCATACTGACAAAATTGTGCAAGTAGTAAATTAACCACCCGTAAGAACTAAGTCCAATACTCCATAAAAGAAGACTATGAAATTCAGATGTTCAACAATGAAATAAAAATATCCAACATTCAATAACTAGACATGCAAAGTAGTAGGAAAATCTGACCCATAGGGCGGTGCCTGTCCAGAGCCGGCAGGTTTGAACCCAGCCCTGGGCCTGCTAAAACAACAATACAACTGCAACAAAAAAAATAGCCAGGCACTGTGGCAGGTGCCAGTAGTCCCAGCTACTTGGGAGGCAGAGACAAGAGAATCACATAAACCCAAGAGGCTGAGGTTGCTGTGAGCTGTGATGCCAGGGCACTCTATAAAGGTGAAAGCTTGAGACTCTGTTTCAAAAAAGAAAAAAAATCTGACCCATAATTAGGAGAACAATCAAGTCAATAGAAAGATAGCCAGAAATGACAGAGATAAAAAATGTAATTATCAGAAGGATTTAAAGTGAAACATCAACACATTGAGGATATAAATGGCAAAATAATGGATATTACAGTATGTATGTTAATTATAACTCAATTAAAAATAGGCTAGATTGGCTCAGTGCTTATGACTCAAGTGGCTAAGGCGCCAGCCACATACACCTGAGCTGGCAGGTTTGAATCCAGCCCAGACCCACCAAACAACAATGACACTGCAACCAAAAAATAGCTGGGCATTGTGGCGGATGCCCATAGTCTCAGCTACTTGGGGGAATGAGGCAGGAGAATCGCTTGAGCCCAGCCGTTGGAGGTTGCTGTGAGCTCTGATGCTATGGCACTCTACTCATGGTGACAGCTTGAGGCTCTGTCTCAAAAAAAAAAAAAAAAATAGGCTAGATGTAGGGGCTCATATCTATAATCCTAGCACTTTAGGAGGCCAAGGCAAGAGAATAGTTTGAGGCCAGGAGTTCAAGAGCAATCGGGGCAATATTAGTAAGACCTCATCTCTATAAAGACAAAAATTAGCTGGGTGTTGTGGTGTACACCTGTAGTCTCAGCTACTTGAAGGCTAAGGCAGGAGGATGGCTGAAGCCCAGGAGCCTGAGATTGCAATGTGCTGTAATGAGGCCATTGCACTCTAGTCCAGGACACGGAGCAAAACTCTGTCTCGAAAAAAAGTGAAAATCAGTTATATAGAAAAGAATGGAGAACACTGGAAATGACAAACAGATGGGTAAATTTAAAAATGAGTATAAGGAGAGAAGAGAATTAAAGTACACATCTTCATGCCTACATATACACACCTTGAATAGGATCTGTATCAAATTTTAAGAGCTTCGCAGACACCTCAGCATCTCCAGAGTTGCCAAATTGGCTGGTGGTACTAGCACAACTTCTGAGGCTGGCGTTGAGGCTGGAAAGCCCTCTGGGAGCCTCAGCCATTAGAAAAGATTCTGTCATAGTTCATGGGACCTGAAGACTCCAGCTAACTTCTGGACAACATGTGTCACTGTCCTTTCCACAGCCTGCCTAACAACGGCTTGACCTTGATTCTGGCTCTTATTCGAATCTGATTTGGGGTCTACCAAAATATTCTGGCTATATACCTCAATTTAGACACTAGATTTTGGTTGATGACACACAGAGAAAGGAGAAAAGGCTAGCCAGTCTTCTTATACGCTGACAGTGTTTAGGCCCTGTGGGGATTATGACATTGTGCACAATTCCTTCTTTAGGCCACTTTCCCTCTGCATTGCATAACGTTTGCTGTGTCCCTTGTGAGCTTCAGACAATTGGGATTCACCTTTTCCCTTAACTTGGTCACCCTGGGAGTCTTAAGAATATGTATTATATGAGAAAAGCACAAACTGAATGTGTGAGCCAAGTGCAGCCACCAGGATGATTCACACATGACTCAGAAAGTTGATTGAACTGGTTAGTCTCCTTGATTCTAGTTTCTTTCTTTTTTTTTTTTTATTACATCATAGCTGTGTACATTAGTGAAATCATGGGATACAATGTGCTGGCTTCATATACAATCTGAAGATTCTAGTTTCTTGGCTGGAAAATAGACAAGTCCTGGTCCCTCTTTTTACTTCTCCTCAACCACCAGATCATCCTTTGGAAGTCATCACTGTGTTATGAACTAACTATTATGCCTTCCCCCCAAATTCATATGTTGAAATCTTAATCCCCCAAGGTGGTGTTCTTAAGAGGGTGTTTAGCCCAAGGGAGCTATCTTTCCACCATCTAAGGATATAAGGGTAATGTGGCCATCAGCCACCCAGAAGAGGACCCTCACCACAACCTGGCATATGGAACCCTGATCTTAGACGTTCGGCCTCCCAAACTGGGAGAAATGAATTTCTATTATTTATAAGCCAGTTGGTCTGATCTATGGTATTTTGTTTTAGCAGCCCCAATGGTGTAAGGTCCTCTAATACCATGTTACCACCCTGTTCAAAATCAGAACTGTCTTCCGATTTACCATGGCCTTTATTCACAGAGCGACTGCCAAAGTGTTAGTAATGAGGGTCCAGTGTTAGGGACCAAGGGAAAGAACTAAGGATTGAAGTAGATGATGGGCCAGTAGATGAGAAAAATACCAAGTGTACGGAGATGCTGAAGGACTGACGTCTTCCTACTATTGCCAGGGGAAATGAAAGATCACTCCTCATTTTAGGCATCTGAATTACAAAAGTAATGCAATACCAAACATCAAAAGTTGGTTTAATAGTTTCTCCCAACCCCCAACACCATAACATAAAAAGGAGTATATATACTGCTTCTTAATCATGACCTACAGATTTGGTTTCATGGCAACTTACAGCAAAGCTGGTGACTTCAAATCTTCATTATGTTACATTTTTAGTGATTCTATTTTATAACATAGAAACATGTCTTTGTTTTGTGGTGTTCTTGGTGGTATGTGTGCATGGTTTGTGAATAAGGGTCGTGACTTTCAAAGTATAAGAAAATGAAATATTTTCCCAAACCTTTCTCTTATAAAAAGAAAGAATGGGCTTTGAGCCATTCAGTGACATAAAAGTGAAATGATTTCAACAGCTGCCACATTAGGAAAGATCTAGCCATTCCAGACATTAGGTGAAGCAACACAGAACTTGTTTCAGAAGCTGCAAAGAGTTTGGATTCCCTTTTCATCTCATGTATCCAAATTGAGAGAATTTCAGTGTGGGAGCAAACTAAAAATTCCTGGTACACTCCATTTCTGAGGGTAACCTGGCCCCAGCCCTTCTTACTTGCCTCCTTGGTATTCTCCTCGCCCGGTCCTGGTAGGGTTGTTATTGATTCTGTCCTGACAGCTGAGCTGTACAATGTTACATACCACAGATGACGCACATTCGTCCTGGAACGTTTTCCATTCCCTCGCAGTCTTTGACCCAGCCCTTTGCCAGCTGCTGGAGTCAAAGCTAATGCCTCAGAAGCAGATTACCAGCGGCATCTCAGATGGGAAAACCTGAGCCAAGGGCTCCTATCAGGAGCATCGTAGTAGGTCAAAATACAGTTCAGCAAAAATTTGTTGATGGAGAAATGCCCGAGACATTTCTTTACACTTGGGAAACTTAAAAGTTTAGTAGAGAAAGAAACGGACAGAATTTCCATGTTAAATGATCAGAAACAAGGGGAGCATGGGAAATCCACCGAGGTTCTAAGGAGAGTCCTGAAAGGCGTCATCAGGAGCTTCCCCTAGAAGAGGATGAGTGCTCAGTGAAATGACCAGGACCGGCTTGGAAGAGAGCAGGAGCCCAAGTTTTGTCCTCAGGGCTGAAGAGCAGAGAAAGGGTTCTAGAAAGGTAGGGCTGGAGGCAGGGTGAGCAGTCAACAGGGTATAAGTCTAATTCCAGAGGGTAGTGAATGCTGCATTAGGGCACTTGGGTTATAGCAGGAGAATCTGAGAAATAACAGTGTCAAGTTTTCATTTCTGATCACGACTCTGCTGCAGTACAATAGATTGGGACTATTCTTTATATCACAATGTCTGTCACATGTCTGTCAGTAAATATTTGTTGAATGACTGTTCAGTGAAGAAAGGAAATAATGGGCTTAATGGCTTGTAGCAAGAAGTCTAATTTATGAAACTCTCCAGACAGTTGGGGTCAGGGTACTTGACCAGATGTTACAGCTCTGCTGCAGCTTTGTTTCATTCTGTTTTTCCTATAACAGTGTTGTAAGGGAAAGGATTAGTTCTGGGATCTCTGAGGGAGTCAAAGCTCTGCTAAGATTCTAGAGCTCTCCCCTTTTCTGGATGGTCCAGGCAACAGCGGCATCCACTGGGAGCCTGGTAGAAATGGAGCATCTCGGGCCTCACCCCAGACCAGCTGAGTCAGAATCTGCATCATAACAAGATCCCCAGATGATGAGTAGGCAGTTGAGAGGTAAAGGAGCCAGGTCTAGACTCAGAAGCTCTGCCCTATGAATCAGGAGAACCAGGGGTAAAGAAGAAGAGCTAGGAGACCCAAGAAATTGCTATTTTTCCAGTCTGCTCTGCTGAACAGGGCTCACTTTAGGAGAAACCTATGGTTTTCTCCAGAAGTCCCAGCAATTTCCTATGACTTGATCTAATACTTGGGGAGTCCCCAGAGTGTGACTCATAAGCCCTAACCACTCGGTGACCATGTGACATCCCCATTTCCTGCTCTCTGACCTGGACACCAGCCACAGTTCCCGAGGGGAGATGGGCAGGATGCTTGCCTGTAGGGGCCAGCCTGTGGAAGAGGGGAGGGTCCTTTATACTGCCTTGAACATCACCAACAATGAAGATAACACAGCCCATAGTGATATTGAGCATTGCTATGTACCAGGCACTGTTCTAGGTGCTCATTTGTGTTTAACTTTATGAGGTGGGCACAATGATCATTCCTATTTCACAGATGAAAGAACTAAAGCCCAGAGAGGTTAAGTAACTTCTTCAAGTCACACGGCTTGTGAGCGGAGTGTCACCTGCCTATTATTTGGGCCCAGGGTAGTGCTGCTTTATGTTCCAAGAATCAGTCAGAAGCTTTAACAAAAAAGCTCTTTTGTTTACTACTGGGCATATGAGCATAAAGCTAAAGAAACCACTCAGAGGAGTTGGTGACTTAGTGAGTTATTTTAAAATGAAGGAAGAAAACTGGGATGCTAAAGGAATGTGGTTATGGCCATGCTGCCTGGCACCTCCACAGCCTCCAGCACGATCGGGCCCAGCCCCTGGCTTGTGCGACTGGAAAGGTAAAGGCTCCTCACTGGAGGCTGGAGCTATCACAGCCACAAACTTTGCCTGAGGAAGCCTGGACAGAATCAGAGAAGAGGGGCTGAGGCAGGTGAGGAATATAGGCTAGGGCCATAGAGACCAGGATCCAGGCAATTAGGGACCTGTTCAAGATTACTTAACACCTCCAAGACAGACTGAATGTCCAAGTGGCCAAGTGCTTTCATCCCTATGGCCTAGGGGCAACCCAAGGTTGCAAACAGAACCCCATGGGAATCCAAGACCAGAAGTCCAAACTTGGGCCATGCCAGGATATGAGGGGGAGTAAGAGAAAGGAGGAAGCCTGTGCCCAGAGTGGGCAAGGGCTCCATCCCTGGTCCCCTGTAGTCTAACGACTGAATCTGCTTGACTCCTGGAGCACACAGTGTTGAGGTAAGGAAGGAAGAGGAAGCAGGAGAGGATCCCCATGAGCTGGGCCAGCTGCACCAATCTGGCTGAGGGATAGTTGAGTTAGGACAAAAATCTTATGGGTCAGAAGTCCTTTCCAGGATTTAGAATGTCTAATTTCTTCAAGAGCATTTCTAACTTTATTTTAAGGGACTATCTTGCAGAGAGCCTTTCCTCACTGGGATGAGGAATTTGGGGGATGCCAGTGAACCCCTAGACCCCAGAAGCAGTGGTGATCCCGCAGTGAGTTGCCTCCAGGCCTGGTGTGGGGAGAGAGGATGCTCAGAGGGCAGGGCAGAAGGGCCACTGGGAACCTGCCAGTCTCTTCTCCTCCGGACTCTGAGTCATCCTCCTTCTTCCCCTCTTCCCCTTCCTCCTGAAAGTCACCACCTTCAGGCCATGTTTACTCTTAGCAGAGCCCCACTCTGGGAGGCCAGTAGTAGGGCTGATCTGGGGGAAGGCCTTCTTTAGCTCCCACCTCCTGGTCTCAGGGTTACTTCTGAGCCTCTGCCTCTGTAGGAGGCCATAGGGATGCAAGAAATATTGCAAATTTTGAAGATAACCACAGCTTCAGTGTGTTCTTAAAATTTCCAATTCAACCCTTGAATAATTGAATATAGGGTTTCACACTTACCAAAAAAAAAAAAAAAAACAAACAAAAACCCATTTTAATGAATAGAAATAAGACACACACATCCGGTCTCTATAATAAAGCTCCGCCCACAGAGACTCCTGTAGGTGAAGCTCTGCAGACGGTAGCCAGCTCTCTACCCTCACTAGCACACACGTCAACCATTTGGCTTTTCATGAATAAAAGGGTGTGATTGTGTCAGGTACCAGCCTATGAGTTGGGTAGGGGGGATGGCAGACGTCACAGGGCAAGAATGGCAGGAAGGCTTCCTGCAGCCCCTTTTCAGCAGAAGTTGGAAAGCTATAATCTCATGTGACCCCCATGAGAGGAAGAGATCAAATCTACAACTGGCAACAGCCATACTCACTTCTTCCCAGAGACCTGTCAGAATTGCTAGGGGAAGAAGGAAACAAATAAAACAAAAAGGAGGTCAGGCTAATGATGGTGACAACAACCCTAATTATCTAGCTTCATTTTCTTTAATAACATCTCTTGCATGTTTCAAGAGCCATTGTTTGAGTTAGTCCTTCCTCCTTGTTAATATGTGAATTCCATTAGACCTTCCAATCTGAGGGGATGTAAGTGTTGCTTCCCCTATGAAAGTTAGTCTGATTTCCAGCCAATGTGAGTTGATGTCTTCTCTGTGTTTCCATAGCATCTTTGCAGCATTTACTGCAGCCCGATTATATCTACTTATGCTTATTTATTTCCTTTGCCCCAGCTTGGAGACTCCTTGGGAGTCAGAGCATGTTTATCTGTGTTTGTATGGTTAGCACAGTGCCATGCACATAGCAGATACCCAGCAAATATCTGTTGAAGTAAACGGAGAATAAAATAGAAACTTGACAGTAGGAGCCATGAGACTTGAGAAATGACCTGATTCTGGGAGAGGCAGAAGATTGTTATGATGGGGCCACAGTGTTGAATTTCCCTCAACCATTCTCCCCTTGCCTTCCCCCTCCCTTCGAGCAGATAAAAAAATGAGCCCTATGAATTCTCAAGCTAAAAAAAATCAAAATTCCCTTTCCAAACAAGCCTAAGAATGAGAAAGAACTGCTGGAGACAGATTTTGTACTAAGATAAGATTAATAGCAGTGAAGGAAAGAGAAGATGTTGGTAAAAATAAGGTAGGGAATAGTGAAGTAGATATCTCAGTAGGTCATTAAAAAAAATCACTTTCTGAAAACAACAGAAGGGGGACCTATAGAGCCATGCAACTATTAAACTATGGAGGCCTTTATCTTCCTCCTTGAATTACAGGAAAATTCATTTCATTTAAAAATGAATCCTGTGCAATGGCTTGTTCTTGTAATCCCAGCAATTTGGGAGACCAAGGTAAAAGGATTGCTTGAGGATAGGAGTTTGAGACCAGCCTGGGCAATAAAGTGAGGCTCCATCTCTACAAAAACAAGCAAAATTAGCCAGACATAGTGGTGGGTGCCTATTGTCTTACCTACTAGCGTGGCTGTAGTGGGAGGATCATTTGAGCCCAGAAGAGGCTGCAGTGAGCTGTGACAACAACACTGCACATCCAGCCTGGGCAACAAAAATGAGACCCTCTCTCAAAAAGAAAACAAAACAAAAGAGGAAGATCGTTGTCAAATCCCATACAACATTATTAATGCAAGCAAGAAGAGGGCCAGGCAACGTGGAGGTGGGTGGATTGCCTGAGTTCACAGGTTCGAGACCAGCCTGAGCCAGAGTGGACCCCATTTCTAAAAATAGCTGGGAGTTGTGGCAGGCACCTGTAGTCCCAGCTACTCAGAAGGCTGAGGCAAGAGAATGGCTTGAGCCCAAGAGTTTGAGGTTGCTGTGAGCTATGATGCCACTGCACTTTACTGAGGGCAACAAAGTGAGACTCTGCCTCAAAAATAAATAAATAAATAAATGCAAGAAGAATCAGGAGCAAAATAATGTCTTTCCAGATGATGAAATATGCCCGAAAGACAACGTATGCAAACTGATGAAATGGTAACCTAAAATTTTGAAATAGCTAAAAAATAAAAATAAGATAAATCAAAGAAAGAATAACATATGGAAGAACAACTAAAAACTAAAATTCTAAAATTCTGAAATTAGGTTCCTGGAGAAAAGAAAACTCTGTTAACAACAAAGGTGAAAAAACTCACAAAAGAGTAGAAACAAGGAAAATTATAAATGAAGTCTAAACTAAAAGATGCACAAGGGCAAATAAACAGAAGAGATACTTGCATAAGAGAATTAGTAGATGGAAAGAAAGAGAAACATTTTAATCAGAAGGAAATGAAGAGAAGACTTCTGCTTTCATCCAAGATGAAGCAATAGGAGTTGGATTTACCCTCCCAACTGAAACAACTTAAAAACTGGGCAAAATCAATGCAACCAAGTTTCTCAGGACATTCGACACAGCCAATGAACAACAGTGACTCCTCAGAAACGGGACACCAATGAATTCACCATACGATTTCCTCAACTTACTATCTGGAGCGATTTTCTGTGCTGAAGTGCAGAGAGTGGGAACCCAGACAGAGCTTTGTGATCTCATTGAGTTAAAGACAAAAACCAGAATTCAGAGAGCTGAGAATAGAATTCAGAGAATGCAAATAAGCTAGAATCACAGAGCGGAATCCAGAAGTGGAAGGAACTTCACAGAGAGCGCTCTGGAGGTCAGCAGAAAGGTCCTCTTGGTCTTCAGCTGAGAATTGACGTGCATATGCAAGTAAGAAACTATATGAGAATAGGGAAAGAAGAGTTGGAAAGCAGTAGACCAAACAATTCCTGGGGCTCACACAGGAATCAGACTAGTCTGTGTTCCTATTGGCTCGAATGGAAACATCTCATGCATGGGGCATTGGCTAAATAGTTGAGTTAAATTATTCCTAGTACAAAATTTGCTTTAGACCTGTCCTAGGAAAGCTTAAAAGCAAGTTCAAAAGGACCCAGCTGAATCCATGTTATGTAATTGCAGGCAAGAACAATGTTGATCAAGGTTCAGAGGACTACAACAAAACTCAGCACTCAACAACATAAAATTCACAACATCTATCATCCAACTGAAAGAGGCAAAGCAAGCAAGAAAATATAGCCCATAACTAGGGGGAAAATCAGTCAATAGAAAGAGGTCTAGAGAAGCCAGAAATGATGAAATTAGGGGTAAAGACCATAAAGCAACTCGTATAAATATGCTTCCCACATTGAAGAAGGTAGAGAAAAATATGAAGAGTTGAGAAATGGAAACAATTTTAAAGACTACATTAGAACTTCTGAGGATTATAAATGTACTATCTGAGTGCAAAATACCCATAGTAGGTTAACAGCAGATCAGACACTGCAGGAAAGATCAACAAACTTGAAGTAGAAGCCCCAAAGCACAGAGAGAAAAAAATGACTGAGCAAAACATGAATTGATCATTAGTAAACTGTCAGATAAAATGTAAAAAATATAGAAAACCTGGACTTCTAAGGTTCTCCACTTAGAGCTGAATGATTCTGGGAGGAACTCCTTAATCTAAGCTTGAGTTCTTTCAGAAACAGTTAATTCCCTAAATGAAGAGACTGATCACTTGGTCCTTTCTTGTCTGGCTCACGGGAGAATACATGATCCAGGAGGTTAGTCAGTCACTACCCCTTTTTCCCTGACCACGGAGACTGATAACACAGGTCTGCCAATCCAGATCCTTCCCTTCCTCTCAGAGTGTCTCACTCTATTGCTTAGGCTGGCATGATCACAGCTCACTGAAGTCTTGAATTCCTGGGCTCAGGCTATCCTTTTGCCTCGGCCTTCTGAGTAGATGGGACTGCGGGTGTTCACCACCACACACAGATATGGGTCCCTCTTTTCTCAGGATCTCTAGTAAGAGGGTGGTATGAGCCTAAAGTTGCCACCATGTGGAAGATCTTGGCAAGATATAAAAACAAAACAGAAGAATGCAAAGTCAAGAGAGTAATCACAAAAAAGTTTTGATCACATAATTAGTCTCCAGATGTAGCTATGAAAGAACCTGAATAATCAACCTGCCCACGGACTTTTCAATTATATGAGCCAATAATTTCCACCTTACCCCCTTGGAAAGCAAGCTTTGAATTGATTTCAGACACAACTCAAAACACTCAAACTATACAGCATTCTTGGAAGATTAAGTGAGATAAACACATAACAAACAGCACATGTTTAACAAATACTGACTATTAATACTTTCTTCTCACCATATAGCTTAATACCATTTAATCCTCTGTATAACCAGATATTAAGAACTCTATTTTATAGAGGGATTTAGAGAGGCAAATAACTTGTTAAAAGGTCCCAAAGTTCATAAAGCACATGGTCAAGATCTCTCTCCACCCAGCACTATAGACTATAGTAATGTGCCTAGTGCATAGTAGACACTTGCTAACGGAGGATTCCCTTCCCTACTCCTGCAAACCAAGATCCCAAAACCATGCCTATCTACCTAGAGATCTAAATGAAAGCAGAGATATAAATTTGCTTCTCTAGATGCAGGGTCACTGAGGCAGTGTTTGCTCATCAGAGCTTTATTTTCGATTGATCTGACTTGCTGAATGCTTGTATCTTCCTGTCTTCACCCTTGAAGGCTCCTGATTACAGCTGATTCTCAACCACTTCTGGATGTGTGTGTCTAATCTACTCCCTGGCACTGGCTTGCCCTCCATCCCTTTGAATTGCATTAGTCCTGTCATCTATCAGTTTCTTCAGGGGGTGTGTGTGTGGGGAAGTCCTCTGAAAGATCATGCCAAGCCCATGGCTGCATAATACCCCGTGTGCACCCTGGTACCCTCTCTTCCTACTCAATTCACAAAGAAGTCTTGGGTTTTTTCTCTTCATTGACCAGCATGCAACCCATGGAAAATAAAAAAAATTCCACTGCTTTAGCCAATAAATGTCCATGATCAGTATAATCTAATGTGAATATTTCATTATATGTCACTGAAAGAAATTTCCCTAGAAGTCATGGATATGTTATCAGTCAACTGAAAGTTAGAAAGGCCTGAAGGTAAGGAAGAAATGTTTAGATCCAGAAATTTGGAGCAAGAAACATTTCACTTAGCCTTCAGCTCTGTTTTAGAAAACGAGGGGGTCCTTCTTAGCATGAAATATTTTGCAAACTTATGTTTATAGAGAACACTGGAAGAGCTAAGAGCCCAGACCGATGTCACTTCTTAACCACTTTCTAATTATGGAAGAAACTTCTGGTTACCTATCCATTGTTCATTCTCTAACAGAACTTATAAAATGTTGAGGGGATATCGTACCCAGCTTGAAGACTACCTTACTTTGCTCACTTGTGGAAGAGTGGCCATGGAAGGGAAAGTCCAGGTTAGTGTGTATGTGTGTGTGGAAACCTGGCACAGATCACTGGAGGTGGCTGACTCAGCTGGAAGATGCCTTTTTACCCCACCTATTCCCCATCCTTCTTGCCTGGAACCAGGTACTTTGGCCAGAGCTGCTACAGTCTATGGCTTGAGAACTTGAGGTGGTAGCTACTGGCATTGACCAGAGGAGCAGAAAGAAAAGAGTCTGTGTCTGTAAGTATATTGTGGAGCTACACTGCCTGGACTGTGTGTCTCTAAACTTCTTTTTTAAAGTGAAAGTGAAAAAATAACCTATCACCATGTTGCTAGCAGCTGAACATCTTCCTAACTGATGCAGTGAACTAGGAACGTTGCTTACTTGGGGTCTTGGATTCTTGATTTATAAACTGGTGAGGTCATATGAGAAGATCTCTAAAATTCCCTCAATTTCTAAAACCCTATGATTCTAAGACTTTTTATGTATACACAAGTACAGAATGCCTAAGGTTTGCCTGATCTCTCTTCCATCCCAGGCTTTTAGGCAAATCTGAAACTGTGTGTGTATATCTTTGACTTAGGAGGAAGTCAAAATGATTATGAACACAGGGTTGCCATATGAACCAGCAGTTCCACTCCTAAAGATATTTATACACCCAGGAGAAATGAAAACACACACACACACATATACAAACACATGAATATTCATAGCAGCATTATTCTTAATAGCCCCAAAGTAGAAACAACCCAAATGTCCATTAATAGATGAATAAATAAACAAAATGTGGTTTATCCATACGATGGCATTATTTGACCATAAAGAGGACGAAGCACTGATATATGTTAAAATATGAATGACATTTGAAAACATACTTTAAAAAAAAGCCAGACACAAAAGACCACAAATGGTATGATTCTAGTCTATGAAATGTCCAGAATTAGTGATTTCCAGGCATTGGAGAAGGGAAGATGTGAGAGAGGGAAATTGGGAGTGACTGACAATAGGTATGAACTTTCTTTTTTGGATGATGAAAATGTTTTGGAATTGAGCAGGTATGGTGGCTCGTGTCTATAATCCTAGAACTCAGGGAGGTCAAGGTGGGTGGATTGTTTGAGCTCAGGAGTTCAAGCAAGGCAAGGCCTCGTCTTTTACTAAAAACAGAAAAATTAGCTGGTGGCAGGCACCTGTAGTCCCGGCTATTTGGGAAGCTGAAGCAAGAGAATTGCTTGAGCCCAAGTGTTTGATGTTGCTGTGAGCTATGATGCCATGACACTCTACCCAGGGCAACTGAGCGAGACTCCTGTCTCACAAAAAAAAAAAAAAAAAAAGAAAGAAAGAAAGAAAGAAAAGGAAAGGAAAGGGAAAAGAAAATGTTTTGTAATTAAGTAGTAATAATGGTTGTACAACTTTTTAGTGTATACACTAAAACCCCCTGACCTGACCTGTCCTCTTTTAAGTGGGAAGCCAGGAGGCAAAGGAACAAATATACTAGAGAGCCTGTTTTCAAGTGAATGCCTCAACTTCAAGGCATATTTAGAAAAGGGTGACTTCACTATAGGACCTGTCTTCCACACCAGAAAGAAATCAGACTTATAGGAGTTTATCAAGCAGCTTTATCTACTGTTATCAGTCACATCTTAACTAAAATGGATGTGTACAAGGTGGTCTCCAGTAACTTCCTACTCTTTTTCACTGTAACCATCCCCAGCAGAATGTTCCTCTTGCAGCCACATTTGCATTCAATCACTGTGAACGTGGTATTTATTTATTTATTTATTTTGGAGACAGAGTCTCAAGCTGTTGCCCTGGGTAGAGTGCCGTGGCACTGCTCACAGCAACCTCAAACTCTTGGGCATAAGAGATCCCCTTAGCCTTAAAGTAGCTGGGACTATAGGTGCCCGCCACCATACCTGGCTATTTTTTGGTTATAGTTGTCGTTGTTGTTTGGCAGGCCTGGGCTGGATTTGAACCCGCCAGCTCTGGTGTATGAGGCTGGCACCTTAGCTGCTTGAGGCACCTAGCATGAATGTGGTATTTTAGAACCAAGACATTAGCAGTACCTGTCAAACAGGGACCCTCCATTATAGAAAAAGTGTGGCACTGTGTCTATACCCAGCCTATCAGGAAAGTCGAATGGGATCAAGGCATGCTGCTGGGATTTTCCTCCATGCCAGGAAATTCATCTTTCCCTTCTTCATAATCCTCATGTGATTTTGTATGTAATAGAACCTAAATGACACAGTTGTAGAGAAAAAAGCACTAGGCCTGAGACCTAATCTGTTCTGGAATCTTAGATAAAAGTCTTTGTAGAATGGGTGAAGAAAAATTGGTTTTTACAGGTCTCATACTGTTTCTTTACTTACACAATCAGGAGGGTAAATGATATGATCTCTTAATGTTACTTTTAGTTCAAATTGCTACTGACACACTTTTAGTGATAAAATGAGGAATCTAACAGTCTTAGATCATCCCTGGGTCTCATGCAGAGATGCAAGTGAATTTAGGGCACACTGGATTATTACTTCCTCTCAGACTCTCAGGATGACCTCAAGGAGGCTCAGATGTCCCCTCCCTAACCCTAACCTCTGAATCTTGCATCGCACCCTAGTGGGTCTTGTAATTTCGGTACTGTGCCTGTTCAGAAGTGAATATCCTTCTTAGGGAACATCAAGGAGGATTAGAACATTTCTTTTGAGAAGCATTGAAAACAGACACGTACCACCAGCACCACCAAATCCCATCTAACAACAAAGGAAACCAATGGTTCCAAAAATAGTATATTAATCTAATCCTTAGTCTGAGTATTTCCCTCATTTGAACTATTTTTTTGTAAGTATGCATTTAAAGTCTATATTAGGCCCCAGAGCAAGTGCGTGGCTCATCAGTTTGGCACCCACCATTCTAATCATGTCAAAATAAGGTGTAGCAGTGCAGACATGGGTGTGCTGACAGGTTAGCAGGCTGGCCTGCTGGTACAGGCCCTTCTCACCAGGTGGAAGAGAAGCAGGATGCTTCCAGTATGCTGAGGGGTGCTTGGATACAATCCCACCATTCTCCAAAGGTACTGATCTTATGAATGACAGATTGTAGGGAAAGCAAGGCCAAGGAAAGATCCGGGGGCCTTGGCAGCTGCCTCAAGTCTTCTGGGCATTTAAAGCCAAAGTCACCCTTTAATTAGGCTGCTGGAGGCTTTACATCAGCTCAGTGGGAATCACACCTGCCAGTTAAATATAGAAAACTGGAGCTGAAGCCACTGGCTCCTGACCTGTTTGACCCTACCCATCAAGTTTTCGTGATATATAATACTTGTAAAGTGAACTGCTGCTCTTTTTCATTTATGGGAGCCTTGTGGTAGCATTAACTTATTTTCACACTTTTTAAAATTATACTGCTCATGCTTTTCTTTGAAACTACTTTTCAAATATCTGAAATATTTTCAGCCCCTCTAATAATGGAAATCCTTTATGTACACTCATTTTTTCTTTTTATCAACATTTAAGTAACAGAATGAAGCAGAATGAAATAGGTATTCCCTCCCTAGTCTAAAAACTAGAAAAATCTTAAATCTAGTTTTTCTGATTTTTCCTATAAGGATATGTAAATAAGTTTTATACATTTATTTATGCTTTACAATCTACTTCTCTTCTCAAAAGGAGAAACTGGCCCAGACTAAAGCAGAGTATCAGCACCATTTTGATACAGTATAATTTATCCCATATAAGTATTTTAACTGAAAATTGATTATTGAAATCCCATAGCTTCTTTAGTGGATGAGTTAAGTATAATAAGACATGGGCTCAAATCCCAAATCCTAGCTGGGCACGGCAGGCAAAAAGGCAATAGACTGAATATTATTGTGCCTTGCCTATTTAAAAATGTCCAACAATCCAGGATTCATAATTTCATATAAACTTAAATGAAGTTAACTTAAGTATAAATAATTTGTTATGTAGTATAAAAACAATGGCTGGGGGAAAAGTAGCTTAAAAATGAGCCTACTAGCCATTTATAAATCTATGGCAATTCCTAAGTACAAGTTATTTCATGAATTTAAGAAGGCATACACATTTTAAGAGAAAATTACATTTATAGAAATTTATAGGTTATTCCCTGGTAAACAATGATATATGCACAAAATTATTCATTGTGGCACTACACTGTAAGAAAAAAGCACCAATGCCCATTGGTAGGGAATCAGCTAAATAAATATGGACAAGTACATAATGGATGTTATGTATAATATCTATTTAAAGGAGAGAACCTCTCTTTATCTTCAAAATACACTGTTTAGAGAAGGGAAGGAAGCTGGAGAATAATGTGATTAGTATCACACCCCATGTGAGTGAAGGAAGAAAAAAGGGGACTAATTCACATAGTTTTGGAAAATATATGAAATATTTCTCTAGGGATATAAGAAAAACGTGATAAGAATGGTTTGCCTTCAGGGAGGAAACGATCAAGGAACACAAGAAGAAGGGAACACTGACTCTCCACTCTCCTTTAGAATTGTTCTATGACAATGTAGTAACTGAAATTTGTACAGATTCCTACATGAAAACACAATGTGCTTTAAAGCAGAAACACTTTCAACTAATAAAATATTTACATAAAGGCATTTTTAAACTCACGTTCATCTCCAACCTTAATCGGATGTGACTGTAGTTTGTTCAGTTTTATCACACCAAAAGAGTGAAGTCATTTCAGCTATTACCTATCCTTTCCCTTTTGAAAATAATTTAAATATAAAGTGTTCAGAAAGTTACATTTAAATTGATTTAAATTGGTAATAAGGAACTCAATAAAGAGAAAAAGGAAAAGAAAGAAAAGAGGACAGACACTATTCCGACACAAACGTTTATGTGATTTTTAGCCATTACAATATTAGCTCAGAAATATCTCAAATGTTACACTGATGTCATCAATATTACAAAAAGAGGGAAAAAAAAGTGACAGGCAACAGTGAAGAGCACCAGAGTACCAGTGCGCACACCTACAGTAGACCATGCTGCTTTCGTTCAACTGCCAAGATATTTTCGCCGGTAAGCCCCCCACCCCCTTGCTTTCCTTCTTAGCTTTCCCTAACCTGCTCCGTCTTGTGCATTTAAGCCTCGTCCTCGCCCTCCTCCTCCTCGAACTCCCCCTGTTCATCAGCCGTGGCGTCCTGGTACTGCTGGTACTCGGACACCAGGTCGTTCATGTTGCTCTCGGCCTCGGTGAACTCCATCTCGTCCATGCCCTCGCC